>JAIGNY010001341.1:460000-580000 GCA_020152595.1 Chiridota heheva | reverse complement strand
AAGTTTCCAGAGAGGTGAGTATGTGTATATTTTAAAGCCTGATGGCATCCATGATTACAATGTTAGAACAATAAAGGTACTATTTTGAGACGTTGGTTTTTTGCGACAAACCCCTAGTTTTATTCATTGAAGGCCAGTGTGCCAGAGACCAAAAAGGACACATGCATGTTCACAAGGGGCAAGCAGCCGGGCATTTGGGGCACTTCAAGTGTAAATAAGAGAGCAATTGATACAACAAGTAATGTATCTGCCTCATTTTATATTGAGGAAAGGCAAAAAGCTTAAGAGGAAAATTAGCAAATTTGAAAATTAGGTTTTAGTGTACAAACTTGTAAAGAATTTGTAAAAAGGGTGTGACGGTAATGGCGTATTGACTTGCTTGACAAGAACCACTTGCCAATGACTTGTGAGAATCGAAACAATATTCTATATATCTAAAAATGAATCTCGTATGTATCATCCCACAAAGCTTTTCTACTAGATTTCTTATAATTTATTTTCATATCATAACAGAAGTTGCTGGAAGACTCTTTGATATCTCCTTCTCCTCCCGCAGAAGATGATGATATAGAAGCATACGTATTTTATTTAGAAATGAAAGGAATTTATTATCAATATTTAACTGAGGCTGCTGTTGGTGACTGTAGAACAGGTATGTGAACCAGTTTGTAATGTTCTTAGTAAGTTTAAAGTGTCTTTTAATCCTTACCCGACCACACCTGGACAGGGCACCTACGCTTCTTTCAATTTCAGGGTTGACATTCAAGTGCCACTATTCTCTGTATGCTGAGAAATGTAATCCATTTTGTGTCCATAATGATGGTAGTGGTTGAAGAAAGACATTTGTCTCCCTCATACGAAGTAATCTGGAAATGTCTCTAGTATATATTAAAGCTTTCCCACTAAATTTCTACCTATATTCCACCATTTAGTCGGCTTAGTTCAGTTGTATGGGACTGGCAATGTGGGCAAATTTTACATTAGTTGTCATGGACAAACATGTAGTGATTGTGCCTCACCTTAATTGTGATTACTATTGTAGGAATATCAGTAGCAAGTAAAGGTTTTAGAATGCAAATATCAACATTATGTAGCTGTAGATTACAGAAAGAAAGCAGTATAACAAAATATTTTATGACAAATTTAATTCTTATTTCATTCTATTAAATGTTCAGTTGCATTTATGTTGGGAAATGTTCTCACAAATTGTTTTCTTCAAAATTCGACGTTTCATTATCCTATCATCTTATCACGGTCTGGTTTTAGGGTGTTTTTGAATATAAAAAACGCAACACAATTGACGCAAGGCAACAACATTTTAAAGAATATTTAACTTTGCCCTCTCATTTATGTAGAGTTATGATCGTTAAGTGATGAAGTATACACACAGGAAATGGGTGTGTTTTATAATTATTCGTTACCAACAGAAGTACACCAGGGGCACCCAAAATAATATTACAAGAATAATACTGCAACTAACGTTTATGTCCAAATATATGTTAAACTTGAAATATTTTTAGCTCAACATCCCTTTAAAGGATTTTGAGGCTAGCCCAAAATCCAGATTTTTCGTTCGGATACGAGTGTTATTTTTGCAGCGTTTATTCGCCTTTTTGCTGTATAGTCACGTTTGCCTTACATAGATCTATCCATAGATGCAACAACACTTTGTATTAGTGCGTACTTTTAACAAATTTTGCATTCCAAATCTCACCAAAAATTTAGCATATATAATAACATTGACTCGGAAGGTCCACCGAACATATCGAAGAATAAAGAACACTGCTTTTATGTGCCAATTGGGCTATAATATCCCATTTGGGATTTGTCCAACAGTATAACCAAATTGGGGTATAGCTTGTTTGGGCTATAACTTACGTTTAAAAACTAAAACTTTAATACTAAAATAACCGCCTGAATGCCCAATTGGCACATGTACCAGGCTTAAATATTCGTTTGAAACGACGCTGAACTCCGATTTATAGTATGGGCTACCGTACCCGTTTGCGTCTCTTTCGTATAGCATCGTGAAAAAGGAGCTTGAAATAAACCAAAGCTTAGTTTTTTAATACAGTTGTTTTGTGTGTGGCCTGTGGCCTTAACTTGCCTTTTTTAACCTTTTAAGGCATTCAAATTTTGATCCTTAATAAAACAGCGTGGGGTTTACTTGTCTACAGATTACGTGGCCATGAGTTCAAACCTTGTGTTGTTCGAGAATACATTTGTATGTACTTTTTATTCTCAATCTATTTTTGTTATTCTGGATTTTGTACTATTTACAAAACTATTAACGTTGTATGTTTTCATTAAAAGCTTAATTCTTACATCTAAAATATGAAAATCATCCTTCGGACCTCAAGTTAAGACATATACTGTAGTCAATGAAATCCTACACTATTTTGGTCATAAATATATATTCCTTTTAGCTAACTTATAAAATGTGGAAATGACATGAATTTAAGCAATTCCTAATACTAAAATCACGCCAAAAAACGTTAAGCTTTCAGAGGCTTTGCCCCTGCAATTTAGCCTGCGTACCTGGAATTCGACCCTGGATTTGGCACAATATTAAGCAGGCTCTTTTGCTAAACGAGAAATCCAGGAGGCTTCCGGAGCTCACCCCGCACTTGACGCATTTAATGAACTTTTTTACTATCATAATCACGAGAAACGTGGGCTTCGCCCTTGAGTCCCTACCAGGGCTTTGCCCCTAGATTTGACACAAAGTTAAGCAACGTTTTTGCTATCAAAACATGAGATACGCAGAACTTCCTCCAAAAAACGGTCAAGCTCCAAGGGTTTCGCCCACTGCAGTTGGGCGCGCCTACCAGGACTTCGATCCTGGATATGACACAATATCAAGCAATGTTCTGCAGAAAAATTCATGTAAAACCCAGTGCTTCTGGGGGCTTCGCCCCTAGCCTGATTTGAATCACTGGTTTTACACAATTTACGGCTACCAAAGTCACAAGATATGTATACAGGGCTTCGGTCCTGGAGTTTTTGACACGATTTTGATAAAGTTTATGCTGTACCAACTTAATGAGAAACACAGGGCTTTCCGGGGCTCGAGCCCCTACAACGGACGCTAAAGGAAATCATGAATTTATCAGTTTACTACCGTCAATTCGTATACTAATCAATTTGATAAATATACCTGTCATCTAAACGGTGCACGCCAAGTTAGATCTATATGATCAACGTTTTACTATTATGAACATATTTTTGGGGGTGGAGGCGCCAAAATACTCATACCCCACAATGAAGCAACCACAACCTACCATCCCACTGCCTACTGGCCTGTCAATGCAAGTTCAGTTTGAACAGTGATACAATCCATGGATAGCGCATTGTGCAAAACGTTTCTACATACGTTTCGCAATTTTTTTTATCATAAAAACACGATTAACAGAGACTGGAAAACATGGCCAATCACGGTTCGCATGTAGCAATACAAGCACTGGGCTCAGTGAATTTACAAAGCCCAGTTAAATTCCGGTCTGAAGTCCTAAGTAATGTACGTGTGCAGTTGTATGGCACTATGGTGGGTCACCAGGCCGGGGAGCAGTTTGATTAATTTTCTTATTTGCAATGACGGAAAGCAAAAATACGGCATCAATTTGTATTACAGGTTTGCAAATTATTGGGTGGGCTGAATCCCCCCTCACCCTTTCCCCGATTCCGACCACCCCCTCCACCCCTTTTCTGCTTCCGACGGCACTGACGTGTACTCCTAACAATCCCAGTCTACTCAAATTAACAAACCACTCACAAAATCCAGGCTTGTACTCACCCCAAAAATATATGTTGAGGTACTACATCATTGATGTTCTAGTTTTTAAATGGAAGTATCCTTTACTGTGAATTGTCAAATGGAAGTTGCATTTTAGTTTGGTTTAGAACTAACAGAACAATTAACTTAAATTATATTTAAACCTAACCTGTCGGTCTTAGCTGGCTATAAAGGCCTAAGGTAAATGATGCCTTGTTTAATTGCAAGAAGAACGCCAGCAACTTAAACAATTCAAAACAAATTTCAAGAAATGGCCACAATCATTGCGAGACATGCTGGATATCAGTTCAGTTTCGCAGTTATGCTTGGATTCTAGGTGGCGACTTTACCTGAAAAGAAGTTTTAATTTTTCATTGTCTCCTCGCCAACAAAGTTGGTGATGGGGCAATATAGCATCTTTACCGTTAATCCGTCCGTTCGACCTTTCGTCCGTCCTTTCATACGTCCGTTTCTCCATCCCTTCGTTCGTCCGTCCGTTCGTTCGTCCGTCCGTCCGCTCGTCCGTCTGTTCGTCCGTCCGTTTGTCCGTCCGTCCGTCCATTCATCAGTCCCTCCGGTCACAGTACTTTCTTCAAGAATAAAAAAAACAAACGTAAATTGATGATAAAGGGTAAACAAAATCATTCATATTGTTGGCACCAAGTTGTATTTATTGTGTAATGCTCATGAGTATTCGTTTTGTTTCTATTATCATTGCAGCAACCAAAAATTCATCAAAAGATGCATATCAAAAAGCATTTGACTATGCAAAGAAGTTTTTGCCAAGAACACATCCAATCCAACTTGGGGTGGCCCTCAACTTCTCCGTCTTCTACTATGAAATTCTGAATAATACAAAGAAAGCTTGTGAAATTGCAAAAGAGGTGGGTATTACTTTGAAGATAATCGCAAATGATTGAAAACCATACAGTGTTAATATACCAGCTCGAGTGTCTGAAAGATGCTCTTACGTATTCTGGTATAACATGGGTAACACAGTGTCCCCCATATAACAAACTGAAATTGATGAATTAAATATTAATGAAAAAATAAACAAGTAGAAGGAAAGTTTAGTTTCCTTCATATCTCAAGCCATCCGCAAAAAAATGGTTCGTTTGAAGGAACTTTACCTACCCACCAAAATTGCTACCTACTCAAATATGTGTTTAGTTCATCTAAAAGTATAGAGCATAAGTGTACAAAGGGTATGAAAAAGTTTGAATTTGGCCACAAAAATTTACTCTACCTACCCAATTTTTTCCAACTAAGTGCGATACACGAAACCAACAATTTTTGAAGGATGGCCTTATCGAATTTGTTGCAATGATATGAAAGTAACCAAAAAGGAGCAGGATCTGAAAAAAACTATTTGTCTTTAATTAAGTATATCAGCAAGACAATACAAAATAGACACCCCTCACTAAACTGATATTCTCCAAATCAAGTATATTAAGTAACCAATTGATCCTTACCATGTAGAGTGAATTACATTATATAATGAATGTAAAGTTTGTTGCGCTTACAACTGATCCAATCTGAGACAACAACATCTATGATAAAAGAGAGCAATTAATTGAAAACAATTGGATCGCAGTACAGGTACCCTCCCATTTTAGAAGATCACTCCCATTTAGAAAGTGTATCATCCATGCATGGAAAATGATCTCTTCATGTTTACAGTCACTGATCATTCTGATTCTTTTCTCAGGCTTTCGATTCGGCAATTGCTGAGCTTGACCATCTTAAAGAAGAATCGTACAAAGACAGCACTCTTATAATGGAACATTTAAGAGATAACTTGACGGTAAGATTAAAGTATGATTTTGTTAAATATTGCTGAAAATAAATCGTTGGAAACGAAACATTAATACAATTATCCGTAGCTATTTTTCGCTCGTTAATGGCATTTTAAACTGTTGGAGGCATGATAGAAATAACTTCTCCTTGACAAAAAGAGTTAAAACTGACAAACCCATAGCTTGAAAGGGGCAGGGTGGTAAAGATTAAAAGTGTATTTGCAAGAGATCAATGGCCATACTTTTTTACCACTGTCTTTAGGCAAGTCGTTTTATAAGGAACAATAATGATTTACTTTGATATCATAGAACCTGAATATAAGTGATATTGACATTTTTCAAGCAATACATTTGTATACATTAGCAATGAAACTGATTCTGACACCACTGCTGTAAACTGTCCTTGTTCTGTTTGACCCAGACCACTAAATTTGTATCCAGAACCAGTACTAAAGTAGCACTCACAAGCAGTAATGACGTCACAAATGTAGGATTAGCTTGAATTGTACGTTTTAATATCTAACCAGGCTTCATGTACCACAAAACATTTTAGTAGAATTACTTTCGATGAGGGCAAACCTTTTTTTAACCAGAAAGAGGCCGATGGCAAGGACAAAAAGTAACATTAATAAGGGCTATCAGTGCAGCATGAAATTGGAATCAATAACTTGAAAATAGTTATTGTTTCTACGTCTTTTTGTTTTGAGCAGCTAAACAGCATCAACAAAATTTAAAGCAATTATTACCATTTTATTGAAAATGAAGATGATTTGTGGTAAAGGCAGTGGTGTAGCTAAAGGTGGGTGGAGTCAGAGGGGGAAATTGCTTCAAAATATCCCAAGCGTTTCATTAAAATGTCTGAATTATTTTTTCAACATATTATTCGGTAAAAGGGTGGTGTAGCTTTGATTTGGGATTTTGTATGGTCCCCCTTCTCCCCCGCGGGAAAAACGTATAGCTATACCGTCCATGGAAAAAGAAGCAGGATGGACCACCCGTCTGAAAAAATCCTAACTAGGGGCCTGAAGGGAATTTTGTTTGGGCATCCATTATAAGAAACTTTAAAGGTTTTTGCTTTTGTTTGCTTTGACAGCTATGGACATCAGAATCAGAAGGAGGTGATGATGAGGTTGGAAATGGCGGTAATGACAGTTAAGCCAAACGCTGTGAAAGAGGAGTGGTTGTATCCCATGGAGCTATTCTTTAATTCTTTAATCAGAATAAGCATTTCATAACTTTTAATCATTAAACGGGTATAGGTAGTAGTGTGTCGACACGATTGGGTACACCGGTGCGATTGGGTAGAATGTCGCAATTGGGTACGCTTTCATGCGATTCTACTCTCGGCTAAATGTACATTATCGCATGAAAGCGTACCCATGCGATTCTACGCTCGGCTAAATGTACATTATCGCATGAAAGCGTACCCATGCGATTCTACGCTCGGCTTAATGTACATTATCGCATAAAAGCGTACCCAATCGCGACATTGTACCCAATTGCACCGGTGTACCCAATCGCGTCGATATGCTACGCTTAATACCTTGTCTGATGTCTAGGGTACTTGGGGTACTGGATCTGGTCTATCGATTGGAAGTTGGTTTATTTTCTGGACTTAATTCATTGAGAAAAAAATTCATCATGAACTGGAGAGATGTTTACCCTTTGATGTTTAGATGTCGAATGATAGACTCCGCCCAACCATCCGGAGGTTGTCTTACTTATATAGATTTTTGGCTAACGATTTTGGTCTAAAGAGCGTTTTTGAGCTTATTGGGGAAATGTTAGATCAATGGGAATCGAACGTCTAGCATATGAAAATAAATTGCGCCAAAAAAATATAGTGGCAGGTCATTGAAGTCTGAAAAGACGGACTTTGCGGAAGCATAGAAATAAGCTGTCTGGCTGGTAAAAACCGAACGCGCCAAATATATATGGTGGCAAGGTCATTGATTTCTGGATGGCGTGGACTACCTGGCCGAGGCAATAAAGATAAGCTTTTTCCGCTCACAAGTTCACAATAATTACGCGTGACACAGCAATATACTTGACAACGCTTTTTTTTTTTTTTTTTTTTTAATTATTATTCAACCTTTTTAAGGATTTGTTCTAATTGTTTCTTAGCGGTCTCTAAGACAGTTTGTACAGTATTTTTTGTTGTAATGTTCATCCACTCTCTCTGGATCTCCACGACTCGCCTTTTTTAATAATTTATATAATCATCATGGCTTGGAGACTACACAAAAAAGGTTGGAGAGTTTCAATGAGTGGCCAGTGGCACAATATATAAATGCACACCCCAAACAACTTATGCAGATCAACCACCGGCTAAGGCAGTGGTTACGAATTTGTTAACAAGTTTGGCGAAGTGATGAACTCACCAAGTTTCCAGGTCGACGACGGTCCTGGGCCCGGGATTTCCAGACGCGTAGACGCAATGGGCCTGGGAGGCGAGACCCCATCTAACACACGTCCCACCTCCCTGAAGGAATTGCTATTTTCGCCCGATAGCGATATCGCTGGTATTACCTATGTTTTTGGTATTACCTACGTGTCACACAAATTTAAAGCCTACGATGGAGGCTTCACCCTCGACGAACTTAGTCGGCGAGGGTGCAAGTTCTCAGTCATCATGAAAAGTAATACAATCATGGCCTTGACCTCCAAAAACAAATCGTTCAAGACTGAAAGCTTCAGATACAGGTTTAGAGATTCTCTTAACTTTTTGCCCATGGCCCTTTCCAAGCTCCCGGTCGCCTTTTCTCTTATCGCACGAAAGAAAGGGTGGTTCCCTTATCATTTCAACAATGGGCAAAACGATGAATATGTAGAACCCATACCCTCTCAACACTTGTACGACCCAGAACAAATGTCTGTTGCTAAGCGCAATGAATTTTTAAAGTGGTATAACGAGAACAAAGACAATGAATTTGATATGGAAAAAGAAATTGCCTCGTATTGCCAGTCAGATGTCATAATTTTGAGAGAAGCCTGTGTTAAGTTTGTAACATTATTTAAATATCTATGCGGAGAAGATCCGTTTGCCAATGCGGCAACCATCGCAAGCGCTTGCATGCGCATCTTTAGGGGTAGGCGTATGGAGCCATGCACAATAGCTGTGTGTACGGATAGAAGGTAAGAGGGTCGACGTATGCAATCTCTAGCAGCAATAGAATGGTTGGCATATCAGCAAAGGATGCGCAATAAAATCTTTTATAACAGCCAGCTCAGACAAAGGCGAACAAAAGGTTGGTAACTATTGGGTGGACGGTCACTGCGGACGCACAATCTTTAAATTTAACGGATGTACATTCCATGGCTGTCCCCGATGTTTTCCCCAGCGTTATATTCGTATTTCCCATGGCATATTGACAATGCAAGAAGCATGTGAATCTATAATGCAGAAAAATGCCACCTTGGAAGCCTTGGTTTATCAAGTTATTACAACGTGGGGATGCGAGTGGCGCGACACCAAACCTTACCAGCAGTTGAGTCAAAGTTGCCAAACTCCAGCTTTACGAAGACCTTTCCCTTAGAGATGCCTTTTTTGGAGGGCGCACCAATGCTTTCAAACTCAAGCATACATGCACCCTCCTGGGAGAAAAGGTCAAGTATGTCGATATTTGTTCCCTCTATCCGTATGTCAGCAAATACAGCGAGTATCCCGTAGGTCACTCGTCATCTCCAAAGATCCCCCCGTGCACGAGCTTAACTCATTTTTTGGTCTCATCCGTTGTAGGTATTGGCCACAGCAATTTGTATCATCCAGTATTGCCAGTGAGAATCAACAGGAAATAAATGTTTCACCTGTGTCGCACCTGTGCAGAAACGCAAAGAGCTTCCTGTTGTCATGACAACGAAAGCCGCGCTTATTGGGACACCTGAGTTCACATAGAATTGCTCAATGCTCTCGGCAAAGGTTACTAGGTTCTTCAGATTGACACTTTTCTACTACCAGCAAGTACACTTATACCAATGGTGACGTTTCCCACGCAGCATATGCTGCGCTTGCAGCACATGCTGCGCTTGCAGCACATGCTGCGCTTGCAGCATATGCAAGCGCAGCATATGCAAGCGCAGCATATGCAAGCGCAGCATATGCAAGCGCAGCATATGCAAGCACAGAATATGCAAGCGCAGAATATGCAAGCGCAGCATATGCTGCGTGGGAAACGTCACCATTGGTGTAAATGGTATATATGTTGAACCCCTTTTGGGGCAAATTTGGCTAGAGGGACAAGTTACCCATGACCCGATTACACCACCAGACCCTGGGTTATAAATAATAAAAGGCTGTGTTCGTTGTCGTGGAACTTCATTCTTTATGTACACATTGTTTATTTCCGTGGAACTTTATTCTATTTATTTAGTAAAATAAGCAACAACTAATCAAGTATAAATAACTAATCAAGTATAAATAGGACAAAAATATTAGATGCCACTTTCAAAACCCCTTTCACATGGATCGTGGCAGGACATACAGGGGTAGGTAAAACTCACCATGTTGTTGCAGCATTTAAATCTATTGGTCACATTTTCCCAAAGCCTGGTCACGTTCATTGGTTTTACGATACATGGCAGGAAGCTCATGCACAGCTTCAAAAAGACTTACCGGTTACTTTTACGACGGTTGAACCCCGTCGAAAAACAGCAATTTATAATGTTATCGTTTTCGATAACCTTATGTTTAAAATCAGCAGTGACCCAACAACTGTCAACAAGCTATTTACGCGTGGAAGCCACCGTGCTAATGTAATGGTAATACTTATAACGCAAACTTTATACTGGCAAGGGGGAAGAAACATCAATCTCAATGCACAATATTGGTCCCTTTCCAAAAATTTCATTGACATGAGCTTTGTTTCTATATTGCCAGGCAAAAAAAAAAAAAACGAATACGAAGCCATGTACGAGAATGCCGTGTTATTATAGAATGCCAAGTGGGCAAAAACTCAGTAGTTATCGTGGTAACGTAGTTGGGGGTCGAATTTATAAGACGATGATAGATTATGTGAAGTGACGGTGAAAAAAAAGAAGAAGCTGATGGTCAAACCAAAGAGCTTCCACATAACTTTTGAGCCGATAATAAATTATGTGGAGTGGTGTTGTAAAGTTGAACAAGTCGGTGGTCGAATTTATGCGGCGATGATTGATTATGTCAGGTGGTGGTATAAGAGAAATCTAGGCGGTGGCCGGATTTATCAGGCGTTGGTAAATTCCTTGATGTGATGGTGTAAAATAAAACAATGTGAGTGGTATATATTAGGCAATGTTATATTCCTAGGTGATGGCGGGAAATTAAAGGCAGTTAGTTGTGATCGGTTACATTTTTAAAATAGTAGTAACTTCTTTGTGTCAGTGGTGGAATTGCTTGGTGGTGGTTATTTTCGTTCAACCATATTTATAACTTATAAGGTGGGGGATAAACTGTATGTTGCGGGAATTTAAAAATTTCGACAGATGATTTTCATTTGACGGTAAGCTTGTTGTTGTTGATAATAAACAACGAGCTGTGTGGGCAAAGTATTAACAGTGTTAGAAAATGTGGAAGCAGTGATCAGAACATTTAAGGGGAAAAACTATGTTAACCAAAATTATATTTGCGTGTTATTTATTTAATGCGTGTGGCGGTAATATTAAAGAGTTACTTCATGGGTGAAGCAAATTTAGCTGATATGAAAGAGGATTTAAAAAAATATAAAAAAGCATACAATTGAAACACTGAGGGAAGCTATCGAAAATCCTATTCCGTTGAAATCTAATTTAGAAAAATGGAAACATTTGTGTATTGAGCGGCTGTAATCTGAATAGTTTATGTTATAGCCTTAAATTCCTCAAAGTCTTTATGTATTCTATTATATTTGTGTCAGTGCGCAATTTGTGATAGGCCCAGTGGTTTAGCCAGAAAGGGGTCGAGGGGCGACCGCCCCTCCCCCCCCCCCCTTCTCCCCCCTAATATTTTAATCTCTCGGTTTAGATTTTGATTTATCTGTTTTGATTGGTGCCGTCGGTTCAACAAGCTTTGACATTTCAGGTGCTTATTATGTCTTTAGATTTCAAAAGGGCACTTTCTCAGAAAAAGGTTTTTCGGTAAAAATATATTGAACATTTGTGCGATTTTGTATTTAAATACATGTTCTAAGACACACACAGAGAGGGGAGAGACAGAGAGAGGGGGAGAGAGGGGAGAGGAGGTGGGTGTCAGAGTACACGTGATACAAAACAGGCTCATTTTAAAAATTTGACAACATTTACACAAGTTTGTAGTAAAACATTGAAAACTTTTCTTTTAGCTGTTTAGACAATCCATATTTTTAAAAGAGTGACAATAAACCTAACCATGTACAAACGTAAACAATAAAACATTACATTTCCACAGTATGCGTTTTCATGATTTTGTGTTTTGTATATGGTGTATTATAGGCCTATATAGCTCTTTTTGACATTTATTTTAAAGTGTACCAATGCATTGTGACATACGTTTTTGCCCTTGAAGTGTTAATTTTGGGACAACTTCCGGGGGCTTAACCCATGGACCTCACCAGGGCCCTTAAGCGGACCACTGGACCCCACACCGACAAGTCGAGCGTTTTGCGCTAGGAGTGACATCTTCGGTGTCAACTCAACTACGCCGCTAAATATCGTGTCGGTTCAATTCAATTCCCCGCCCCCTCCTCCCCCATATGGATAGGCCCCTATGACAAAGCTTAGTAAAACATTGGAGTTAGATGGGATTCTCTTCTGATTCCATGGTAAACCAGAATCTAGTAATGTTTTTTTTTCTTTCTTTTTTTCTTTTAGTTTCCCATCTGAAGAAACAGGGAATACACATCAATACAATATAAATCAAATATTGAAAATACTAATCAATTTTCAAAAAGGCCCGCCTATGTTTAACACAAACTTTCCATAGTAGACTTACAATCCCTATAGTGAAGTTTCTACGGAGATATTACATAACTTTGAACTTGAAAACTTCTTAACGGAATGCAAATTTTAAATGCTTTCTTCTGAATTTTGTTTCTTTGGTATATTTTATATCATACTAGATGTACATTCTTGGTGGCAGTGTTGAGTCTGCGGAACTCGAGCGAACACCGGTGCTTCCGTTCAAGATACTGGCGGAAAAATCGCCGTGTGTTTAATTTTCAATAATGCATGCTTTCGCGTGCTCGCTTCTAGTGGCTTGCAACGCGACGCAACCATCCGATAATCGAGATGACATATGCCTTGGTTCTACATACAGTGTAATTTACCAGAAAAAGCAGCTTTATTCGCAAGTTGCATTATAAAAATAAAAGCTTAGTTTTTTTTTTTTTTATTATGTTTTTTTGTGTGTGTGTGTTGAAGCTCTTTGGTGTGTGTGTTTATCGGCATGGAAAATAATCTTATCACTTGAAAACCAATAAGTTTATGCCCAATCACATTTTTTTGTGGCCCTCGATTTAGCCCGTCTTAAAAGTTTATAGGCAGATGCAACTTAATTTATTGATTTAAAAACGTAACAAATTGCTCAAAATAAGCTACTTTACAGCTTTATGAATTTTTTTTGTGGAGATATGCAATTTTGTCACGTTTGTGATGGTATGAACAGGCAGGAAAGTCAATTTGGTCATATCAATCCTTAATTTATTCATTTTTATAAAAAAAAATTGTTAATATATCACATCTCCAATATTAAAACAAATGTCCAACTTTGATTACTAGCGTTATTTTCAAATTCAAAGACTTAACTCGTAATTTATAGTTTCAGTAAGTGGTTGAACAAAAAAATAGTGTACTATCTGTAGACCTTTAACCTAAAAAGAATTAACATTATCATAGGATTAAAGAAGATATTTAATGCTATTTGTGGTTTCAAGTTTTATTAAAGCAGTATGGACATCTGCCAGATTTAAAATAAGAGCATAGAAATCTTAATAAGTATTTACAATTTGTAAAAGTCTCATTTAGTTTTCAAGTTAAGACTAAACAACGTTTCAAGATTTGTTAAATTTTGTGCAGAATTTGTGATATAGTAAGAGGAACACATATCACAATCTTTATGAATTTCAGAATGTCTGTTCTAAATCCATGATCATTCGGGGTATGATCCAGTTCTGAAAACAGTTGCCCGGAGTCCAATGCTATTTTCCAAACAACATTGACAAAAGGATATTAAACAAAAAACAAACAAAAAACAGGGGTTTACAAAAGGTAATGAAGGATCCTTCCCATTGATGTTACACATTCAGACATTGTGCAATAACAACTAAAATCTAAAAGTAATGTAATTTAGTCATTTTTAGCTAACTTTGATGTAATTTTTTGCTGTTTTAATGGTTCAAATTATATTTAACCACTTAATCCCATGTTGCCTGCACCTGTCCTTTGAACATTAGTGTACAATTTTCTAATTCTTCTATATTGGATGTATTTTTAATTGAACAAAGTTAAAAGCATCTCATCATTTAAAGTCATAAAGGAGATATAACAATTTTGCACAGACATTTCATTCTACTTAACAGAGAAAAAACACATTTTGACACAATAGAATGATGTTAATTTATATAATTAATAGTTTTGGGTAGGAACAAAAGAACAAGAAAGAAAATCTTTGCTATTACCAATTTATCTTACCAATTAAAGAATAAATCCATCCGAGTCATAACCAATTCTTAACTGATACTTCCAACACTTTAAAGAAAGATTGTTATTTGATATTAATTAAGTACATCCCAGCCCACCCTGTTCTACTTGCCAATCCACCCTCCTGTCTAATATGAAAATGTATCCTGACCCACGTCCCACCTCACCCTGCCCTACAACATACAATTACTAGCCCTAAGCTTTTCAATAAACCATCACAACAAAATTCTTCATACAGAAAGCATCTGCTTCTAAGATTGATGTATAAAACACATTAATCTTGATTAATGAATTATTTAAAATAAAAGATATTCAAATTCATCAGTTATTCCACAAAAAACACAATCGCACCATGCATGACAAACTTTTCCTATGAATTCATTATGAATGCCTTTTATTTCACTTCTATTCATACTACACTTCAAAAATATGGCCACCGTAGTCTATAATTATATGTCAAAGAACACATTACAGCCACCATAAAACCATCACATTCAATATCAAGCAAGTTTCCAATATCACATCTCATTGTAAAACCTTTTACTAAAGAAATTCATTACTCAAAACAAAATCATAAACACATGTAATTCAATCTTTTCATAAAACATTTGGATGATCGGGTAAAACTAGAAATATAAACTGCAAAGCATTTGATGATACAAACTTTTCCTATCGGAGTTATATCATGACTTGACAATAACTTTAAATTTGGAAATTTTAAGGCGTCCAGTGAAAAAGTAATCCATCATTATTACGAGTTATACCAGTATAATTACCTGGGTTGAAAGGCATCTCCAATTATGAGGTGAAATTATAAACTAAGGATATATGTAAATGTTACTTGATTTAAGTGACAAATCAGACGCCTTGTTTAAGTCACCTAGAACAATTGTTCTGTTTACAACCTCACCTCATTGATGCACCTTTTAGATGTTGATGAGGTCTATAGCATGATTTCAACTACTTCAATTTGTATTTTACAAAAACTTTTCAAATGAATATATATAATTCATCATTACAAATAAACAGCATTTGTCATTTGAGTAGTTGCCATATTCAATATATGCAGCTTGCCTTACTGTACTTTAACTTGAAAATTAACTTACAGATTAAATGAATTACTATGAACCAGAAAAGTTTAATGCTCAAGTCTAAGGCATTGCATATCATAAAATTCGCTGAATAACACATATTCAAAGATCATACTTACAATAAGCATGACATAACCACCAAAAGCATTAGAGCATGCGAACAGACAAAAGGGTTATCAGTGTACCTACCACATGACATGTATCCAAGTATTGTCCTTACGTTAATTACTGTGTTTTCAAGCTATTTTCAGCAAAACCATATTAAGCCATAAATAAACTAAGTATGAATCAAAACAGAAACGTACTAGTAAAAATATGAGCATTTGAACGATTTTTTTTTTTTTATATAAAGCCCCGCCTTCACGTTGATATGCATCAACACCAAAAACAAAAGTTCCACCAAGTTGTAGGTGTATAGCGTATTTACTTTTCAAATATGGTCTGTCAAAGACCCAAACCCTCAAAACAAAACAAAAGAACCAAAATATTTCATTTTTAAGCCTTTTTGAAGTATCATAACCCCATAATGCAATTGTTGAATGGAATATTCCATGAAATTTCATTTTTTTCTCCATAATCTATGATATCTCATTACTACTAGAAGTAACTGAAGTTGGGAATTTTGTTGCCCACATAAAAATGACTTGTGTACTGAGTCTTAGCAATTTTCATAAAATTCCCATTTTTGGAGAATTTATTTCTCAATACCAGGGCTCTGTAATTGATAATGTAGCTACATAATAGTGTCATGTTTATTAAAATAAAATTTAGTCTTGGTATATCATATAGTTAACTACAATGGTAATTAGCGTCATGGTTCGCATGCCCATGCAAATTGACGCCCATATCATATGACCCGGCCAATTATAAAAATGGTATCTCACACTAAGTCCCACATGGCATCCATGTCCAAAATGGCATCCCACCCCATGTCCCACATGACACCCCATGTCCCACATGGCATCTCTCCCCATTTCCCATATGACATCCCATGTCCCACATGACATCCCATGTTCCACATGACATCTCATCCCATGGCCTTCCACCCTTTGTCCTACATGACATTCCATCATATATCCTACATGGCATTTTAACCCATTCCACATGGCATTATCCCATGTCCCACATGATGTCCTATAGGCTCCAAAAGAAGTCTCACCCTAGCTATCACAGTCCCTGATTGGGCATACTATGTATGAAAGTGTCAGTTCATATAGTAACTTACGTGCAAATGACTTGTTGAATAAGATTGGAAAATTAAATCACTTTACAATTATCCTTTAAGGAAATAACATGTTTTGTAGACTTCAATCTTTCTTAAGTGTCTCTGAAAAACTAACATTTTGTAAGGAAATTCTAACCTTCCATAAGAATATATTCAAAAAACTTTTTACTTTTTCTGAAGATCTCTAAAAAACTTAAACGTTTTCTGAGGAATTCTCAAAAAAACTTTAACATTTCTGAGGAAATCTCAGGAAAACCTGTGGACTACAACACACAGGGCCTTCCTATTGCTAAACACTTTAACACAGACACACACCATCACAACATTACTGACTTACGGTTCTGCATTTTAGTAGGGGGTTTTAGGACTGATAAAGACAGAAAAACCGCTGAACTCATGTACATCTTTAAATACCAAACCATAACAGAAGGCCTAAACAAAGATCTTGCATCTTTATGGTCGTTTTAGTTACTTCAAAAGTACGTAAACGTTTTTCTCCTCTGCGCGCACTGCATTGCGCATTGCGTGTAGAAAGGTAGCGATGTAATTTTTACGCACTTGTAATTTGATTCTAGACGCGCTAGCCTGTTCTTGTTACGTCACCTATAAGAGCGTACTTGGAAGTAGCTGTTTCTCATCTGTCATGCGTTTCATTTGTTTTATCTAAGTTTTCACTTTAGAGTTTCGTGTTGCATGTCTACACTGAAGAAGGGCTTAGGAAAATTTTGTCCGAAAATTTTGTATTTTAATAAATCTTTGTTGACGGAATTCGACATACCTTGTATTCTATTTTCTTCTGCATATTTGCACGTCAACACGCGGTATATTTTGCAGCTATGCTGCATGGACCCCATATATATATATATATATATATATATATATATATATATATATATATATATATATATATATATATATATATATATATATATATATATATATATATATATATATATATATATATATATATATATATATATATATATATATATATATATATATATATATATATATATATATATATATATATATATATATATATATATATATATATATATATATATATATATATATATATATATATATATATATATATATATATATATATATATATATATATATATATATATATATATATATATATATATATATATATATATATATATATATATATAATATATATATATATATATATATATATATATATATATTTATATATATATATATATATATATATATATATATATATATATATATATATATATATATATATATATATATATATATATATATATATATACATATATATATATATATATATATATATATATATATATATATATATATATATATATACATATATATATGTATATATATATATATATATATATATGTATATATAT
This sequence comes from Chiridota heheva, assembly GCA_020152595.1. Taxonomy (NCBI): domain Eukaryota; kingdom Metazoa; phylum Echinodermata; class Holothuroidea; order Apodida; family Chiridotidae; genus Chiridota; species Chiridota heheva. The sequence goes on along the minus strand of JAIGNY010001341.1, from coordinate 562,085 downwards.
ATATATATATATATATATATATATATATATATATATATATATATATATATATATATATATATATATATATATATATATATATATATATATATATATATATATATATATATATATATATATATATATATATATATATATATATATATATATATATATATATATATATATATATATATATATATATATATATATATATATATATATATATATATATATATATATATATATATATATATATATATATATATATATATATATATATATATATATATATATATATATATATATATATATATATATATATATATATACTGTATATGTATATATATATATATATATATATATATATATATATATATATATATATATATATATATATATATATATATATATATATATATATATATATATATATATTTATATATATATATATATATATATATATATATATATATATATATATATATATATATATATATATATATATATATATATATATCAGCAATCGTAAAACTGTGGACTCCTTTGACGACTCTTTTGCAGAAAAAGTTCCCCCTCTCATTGAAAATTTTCTAGGTCAGTTCAAAACAGTCAATTAATGTTCCCGTCAAGTCCAACCAGACAACATTTTTTTGTGTGGGGCTTATTGTATATTTTTCTCCATTTTTGGAGTGCTAGAGAGTCCAGGCAAGAAATTATGAGAAAATTCTACGTCTACGAAGAGTCCAATAAAAGTCCAATGATGAATTTATATTATCTTTATTAGTATAATTATTGTAATACATGGCCAAATATGTGTCTTATATGGAATGCTGGTACTCAATCACGACAACATTGCACCTGATCTGGCTGTCTGGGCACCAAATGGAATTTTCACCAATAAAATTGGAAAATAGTTAACGTTATTATGTGGTCCTGTTTGGGTACAAAATTGGCGAGATAGAGTACACTTTCTTTGGATGTGACATGATTGCGTACATTAAGTCGCGTTTTGGAACACCATTATACATAGGGCGCATTGAGTACAAAATTGGCGAGATTAGGTACAGTTCTTGGGGTATGACAAGATTACATACAATTATGTAAAAAAAATATTAAACAATATAAAAAGGGCACATTTGTTCTTCAAAATTCATTCAAAATTGTTCGTCAGAATCAATCACTAATCCAGAGGCAATAGTTTATCACCACCGTCATTTTCATTCTTTGTCAACAAGGACTTTGATACTTGTCTGTGTGAAGAATAACATATTTGTGACTTTTGCGTGGAGAATAACGTAGCGGGTTGGAGGACAATTTTCAAATAATTTTTCTACTTGTTATTATTTTTGCGCAACCTTTAACATTTAATACAAATCATGAAGCGTGCCAAAACCAAACAATCTGTGCTTGTTCTTTCTGAAAGCACTGGAAGCAACACACAGCAGAGAGAGCCAACACCCGCAGAACTGCCGAGCGTACCCAAATTGTATATACCTTCGAAGGACAACTCAGACGTGCAACCACCAACAAGTAGTGGTTCTGCCCCCCCCCCCCCTCCTAACAACAACAACCAACAAAGACACCACAGCCATGGAAACGACCCGTGGATGAAGGCAGTGATAGCGCTGATGGCACTGATACAAAGACAGGCAGAACAAAGAAGCAGAGTAAGTTAGGCCTACTTAAAACTGTTAGAATAATTTGCGATGGTCATAAATTTACGGCTTATAAACTAACTTCAAAGTATTATGCATATATTATTACTGTATTAGGAACATATAGTTCATACTTTACGCTAAAGACGGTGATTACAGTTCCAAAAAGGTTAAAAGGGTTTAAAGAAAGGTAGTAACAAAACAGTTAATCTGATGGCGTGTTTGAGATTGCTCCCGAAGCAAACGTTTTTGTACTAAACCGGGATGATTATAGAATTTTGATCGATAATTTCAAACCAATAATACATGTATTTCGACAAAAATCGTTCATGGACGAGTGGTGACGGATTCGACGGATGGTGACGAATACAGTAAAGAGGGCTCCAAAATTTACGTAATTTAGATTTATAGGACGGTAAAATCGCGTCTGTTACATCATGGAATAATAGGACCAGGCTTGACATATGGGAGTGGTAGGGTGATAGGGCAAAGAAAACCAACCAAGTCAGGAATATGCTTAGGTCCAAAAAAAATCGTTAAGGGTTTGTTATCTAGTGATCTTTATGTGACTTTAATATCGTATCTGTTTAGTTCTCCCTGCTAAGGAGGGAAGGTTGGATAGTAACGAATTCCGCGGGAGGGCCAGATAGCAACAAGTATGGAGGGAGAATTGGATAGTAACAAATACAAACTTATACAAAGATTTCAAGGGTTTTAAATACATCTGGAAAGATTTTACAGATAAGGAAATGGAGGAGCTGGGCGCTCGAGGGTTAGGGTGTGTAACAGTGCAAATGAAGAGCCTGTGGATTTTTTGATTGGGTTCTGTGAGGGACAAAAACTTTAGCACATAATACTAGAATTGGGCCAGGACGAGTTTATTAAAGAAAAAAAATGGTAATGTAGCGCTCAATGAAGGTTGGAAGCCGATAGATTTTAGTAAAGAAGAATGGAGAGTATTGCAAGATGATACCAACAAATCTTAAAGACCGAAACTATACGTTTACCATGAACGATCGGTTCTGCAAACCGTACCCAGACACGCAAGTGTGGCGGAAATTAGTGTTGAAGATGCCATATACACACACATATTTCTGAAAAGTTGTGGGGTTAGAGTGTTACACACCGCTTATTGGTACATGATTTCCATTATGGAGTTAGCATCTATGGCGGGGATTGCAATAACCGTTGTTCGTATATGACACCATACAGTCACCGTTATAATACAGGGAGAGGACGGGAAAGGCAATGGCTGGGAATACCCTAGCTAGTTTGTTAAATTTGACATCTCCTGTAATCCTGTTGGTCAGAGGTAAAACGAAAAAGATTATTATTATTATTATTATTATTATTATTATTATTATTATTATTATTATTATTATTATTATTATTATTATTATTATTATTATTATTATTATTATTATTATTATTATTATTATTATTATTATTATTATTATTATTATTATTATTATTATTATTATTATTATTATTATTATTATTATTATTATTATTATTATTATTATTATTATTATTATTATTATCATTATTGTTATTATTATCATTATCATTATTATTATTATTATTATCATTATTGTTATTATTATCATCATTGTTAATATTATTAATATTATTATTGATACTATTATTTTAATAATAATAACAAAACACTTGACAGCATAAACCATGTAATTCAGAAAACTCAAAAGTATCTTACCAACTATTTCGCCTACGATAGAAAGTTCATAAATTCCAGAGCGATTCTCAATCATATTGAACACTTAACATAACGTAACATAACAAGATGACGGGCTAAGAAGGGTTATTCACCTCATAAAAAGCCTAAACTTATAGCACCACCACACCAAAATCAAAGACGCCCAGAGTTAGTAACGAATTTATCAATGTTGAATTTGAAATTGTGAACAAAATTGGAGCTAACTACCCACTCAGGCAAAACATTCCACTCATTATTAACTCTTTGCAAAAAGCTACATTGTCGAATATCTATCCGTGAAAACTCTTTGGTCAACTTCAAACTGTTACCACGCGTCACATGAGTATTAGCTAAAACATGCAAGAATTAACAGGAAGTCAAAGCATCATACCAGATAGGAATTTAAAACCTGAATCATATCGCCACGTACTCTTCTCATCTCAAGCGTGGTCAAACCAAGAATTTGCAACCTAGATTCATAAGAGAGATTCCTTACTTTGGGAATAAGTCTAGGGGATCTTCGCAGAACCTGCTCCAAAATGAACTTATCATTCTTATAAAAGGGATTTCAAGCCTGAATAGCACACTCAAGATGAGGCCTGAGTAAGTGCTTATACAAATTAAGAACAAACTCTCTACCAAGAAAAAAAATCCTTATAATCAAACCAAGCATTCTATTTGCTCTTGCGGCTGCTAGATCACACTGCTTAGAGGGCTTCAGGTTGCTAGTAATCTGGTAATGACAATACCTAGATCCCTTTCTAGACCAACACAACCAAGATTTGAACCATTCATGTAATAATCAAAAGCCAATTTGCTCTGACCAGAATGAATAACTTTGCAACTATCAACATTGAATGACATCTGCCATGTTTGGGACCAAGAAACTAACTTATCCAGATCAGTTTGCAAACGTAAAGAAGCACTAGCATCATCAACAATCCTGTATAGCTTAGTGTCATCAGCAAATGTACAAATCCTGAAGCCAAAGGAAACATCAATATTATTAATGAGATTAAGAAAAGGAGCGGACCCAACACAGACCCTGAGGAACACCACTTGTAACCTTCTTCCATGGAGAAACTTTACCATTAATAACAACTCTTTGTGACCTGTCAACTAACCAAGAATTCACCCAACTGGCACACTTTCCCTTCACACCAAGCTCTCTTGTTTTCATCATAAGCCTGCCTAACGAAACCGTATCAAATGTTTTTTGGAAGTCTAAAAAGATAACATCCACATAATAACCAGAATAAACTAGTTTACTAACATCATCAAGAAACTCCAATAAATTAGAAACACAAGATCTCTTAGAACCCATGCTGGGACAAATTCAACAAACCATCGACCAGTAAATGATCTAGTACAACATCCTTAACAATGTACTCCATGACCTTGCACACAACACTAGTAAGACTCACTGGCCTATACTTACAGGGCAAACTGTGGTCATCCTTTTTTTAAATAGGACATTTGCAATTCTCCAATCACTAGGAACAACACCAACATCAAAGCACTTTGAAAAGATAATACTCAGGGGAACAGAAAGAACATCAGAACACTCACGTAAGACAACAGGATGCATACTATCTGGACCGGGTGTTTTATTTAAATTCAAACCCTTCAACTTCTTAGACACAATATCAACTGAAAAATTAACATCCTTAATGGATACAGGAGAGTGTGCACACTAAGTGCACACCTCAGTGGTGTAGCGGTTAGTGCTTTGTCCTCTCATTTGCACGTCCCGGGCTCGAACCCCGGTCGGTCTGCAAACAGTGAGTTCACAACTGGTAATCAAAGGCCGTGGCCATTTTGATATAATGTCCAGCACTGAATGCTTTTGGGACTTTAAACCTTGCTATGCTATGCTATGCTAAAAACTACGGCGTGGCAATGAAACATAATTGTCAGCAGTTCTTTCAACTTTTTATGTGTATTTTTGTGTTCTTTGGCTGTCTATTAGACAGTTAGAGGTGATGCGCCCAAGACTGCTTCTGTAACAGATGATTTCTATTTGGTTTATCTATGACATGTCTTTTATGTAAAACTCGGGAATGATATACCGTTTAATGATTCCTTGAACTGGCAAAGGAGATTAGGAGAGTGCCCGCTTTTACAGCTGACTGGCAAAAATGCACTAGGAAAGAAAGTCAACTGTCTGAAATGTAACAAGAATGCAAAAAAAAAAAAAAAAATGTGGCAAAATGTGCAAAACTGTTTTATTACAGTTGATTCTAGTGCTACATCATTCATTGAAAAATGAAACAAGCGCCCGTTGTTGCATTATAATGCCAGCGTCGGAGCATGTCATGTGTTTTACATCAGCCCAGTTTTCTCTTGGTCAGTTGGTTACGCGCAAGGGCATAGGAAGAGTCACAGTCGAGCCAGAGGCTCTTCAGCGCTTGCTAAGATGGGGCCCTTTTTCTGATCGTTTTCCCTGATGTGGGTGCTTCTTTTATGGACCTCGGCGGTTGCTAAGATGAACTCCTTTTCTGATCGCATTCCCCAATGTGGGGGCCCTTTCACAGACCTCATCTGTTGCTATAGAGCTTTCCCCGATGTGGCCTCTTTCAAGGACCTCGTCGGTTGCTCAGACAGGGCCTTTTTTCTAATCGCCTTCTGCGATGTGGGGCCTCTTTCATGGACCTCGGCTGTTGCTCAAATGGCGCCCCTTTTCTAATCTCCTTCCCCGATGTGGGGGCCCTCGGCTGTTGCGTAATTACGAGAGCGGGAAAGGTTACCCCACTTAGTTTTCCTAATCATTTACATGTTGATATTCCCCCTCCCCAAAAAAAAAAAAAAAAAAAAATGGAAGGCAATTTTGATTTTGTTAGTTATCAACAAAAAGAAATTGTACGTGAAAGAACACCAATGTATGGCCAATCAGATTAGTGGGTTACGGTCGTACATATGTGTGCGAAGACTAAGTCGGCATGCCAAGATAATACTAGATTCATGTTTAGTGCCAGTTCTATCGAACTCTAAGCTAAGAAATGAGTTTGAAACCGGTAACCCATACTTTTTTGCAAAGTGTTCTTCAGAATGGAATAGGTCGGTATGTATGTCAATTACAGCGAGTAACGCTTCAATTTTCAAAGTCAGCTGGCTCAAGCAGAGGCGTAAGGTAAGAAAACTACTGTACTGATGAAATTAAAAGTGTCGTTTTTTACTATCACCAGTTGCACGAAATGTAGGCCTAAATTGTAATGAAAAGGATTTAGGTAAAATCCTAGTAAGCCTACTAGAAGTTAGTCAGATAACATCTGATTGTAGTATACGCTATATCCACTACACTGAGTGAGGTGTTTTTAGCGGTGGGCCTAATATTAAAAAGGATTTTTTTTTTTTTTTTTTTTTTTTGGGGTATTCTCACAGGTATTCATAGCGTTATGGCAACCTATATACCTAATACATATATATAAAAAGGTAGGTCACTTTCTAACGCGACTTACGAACCGTATATGAAAATTCCTTTTTATGACCACTTGCGAATCTTAATTACATTTTTGACTCTGCTCACATTTGCTAAAGACTCCCTTCTTCGTTTATAAGCCACAGTATTTGTTCTTTTTTTATTTGATGAGATGTACAAAAGATGGATTTTCTATCGACATTACAGTCATGGCAGTGTAAAACAATTTGACCTTAGTTGTTGTGGTGCCGTTAAGCCATCATCAAACAAACAAACAAAACTTATTCAAATGAATGATATGTGAGTTAATGCACACACAAAAAAAAAAAGGTTAAAGAAACAAATGGAAGGTCTTGGTAGGCCAGATTCTTATCACCAGATATCACTAAAAATAAGCTATTGAATCAGAATGTGTTTTAGTGCGATTGCTTGTTATAATTTTATGCCCCCATTATTAAAACTCGGAAGAATAATTAACAATTTTTTATCTTTCTTTTTTAATGTTTCAAAGTTATATATATGTTAACTGTTTGAAATCATCATTTTGCATACTGTTTTAAAGGGACTTCAAGTTTTCCTAATGGATAAAAGCCAAAGCCAAAGTGCGCATTAGATGCACAAAATTAGGAGACCCTCAAACTTGAATGAACACGCTCGAGTTTTGTTATAATTTGTTATCGCTCGACTTTTTTTATGGAAAAGTTTCTTTTTTTAATATTCATCACCGTCACAAAGATAAGAAGTTTGACACCTTCAAGAAGTTTTAAAGAAAAGTTCTCGTTTTTTCCCGCCATTTTCTTTCCTAAGTTCATGAAATTAGGTTCCCCATGCTACTGTACTAGTAACTGTTGACCTGGAAGTGTTGTACTGACAAGTGGACAATGAGTGTGTGAGCCGTTTAACCGTCTAATTGAAATAAACAAAGAACGTGCACATAATTAATGTAGGCCTAGATCCTCATTTTTGGTGAGCATGTGAAGCATAATGCTAACCTATGTAATGCACTTGTCAGTTGTATGACTCACCCCAACTACCCTCGGCAATGTCAGTCAAAGGAGAGTCATTGACATATGGAATAGTAACTCACATGTACAGTATGTCATCGAACCAAATTGTCAGTCACCAGAGTGACTCTGGGGTGGATCAATTTACTTCAGACCCATTGACTTTGTACAAAGGTGATTAATTAGGGGTAAGTCATTTCACAAAAAATGACTGAGGGGTGCATCAATGTACATGTTTTGTACACCCACTTTGGTGCAATGACTCACCTTGTTCGGGGGTGTAGGGGTGAGTCGCACAATTGACAAGTGCATAATGGCGATTTTGTCCGTCCGGCCATCCAGTTTTGCCTGAGAATTCCTCAGAAAATGTTAAAGTTTCTTCAGAGTTCCTCAGAAAAGTTAGTTTTTTCAGATATCCTCATGGAAGGCTGGAATTTCCTTACTAAATGTTAAAGTTTTTTGGAGACTCTTAATACAGGTTGAAGAATAGTTTCCTTAAAAAGTCTACAAAACATCTGATGTTATTTCCTTTGAAGATAACTGTAAGATAATATAATTTTCCAAAATTCTTCATAACACTGGAGGTTTAAAACCCTTAAACTTCTTCAAAGTATTTTTCTACCAATGGCTGTATCAGGCATGATTATTAAACTCCACCTTTATTATTGTGTTCATTTGCACAAAGTTGCTACAGTATATGAACTGACAAGACTTTTTTACTTAGTATGCTCAGTCATTTAGTGTGACAGGATGTGACTGCATATGGACATAGGGAGAGATGTCATATGGGACATGGATGGGGGCCATAGGATAGAATACATACCATGTGATATGCACCAAGGCATGATTATTTGACTCTGCCTTTTTTTCTTATTCAACAAGTCATTTGCATATTGACTGACAGACTTTTGTACATACTGTAGTGTGCTCAATCAGGGACTGTGTTAGCTAGGACAAGACTTCTTATGGAGCCTATGCCATGTGCGACACCGAGTGGCATTCCATGTTGAACAGGGTGGGATATATGGTGGAATGCCATGAGGGATATAGGGTGGAATGCTATGGGATGTCACGTGGGACATGGTATCATTGGTATGTCATGTGGGACTTGGGGTGGGATGCCATATGGGACATGGGTTGGGATCAGAGATTGCATTAACGACAAATTTGTCATATACATTACGCCATGGCTGAAATTTCTTATGACACAGGTTGTACCTGCGTCGTAAGATTTAGATAAAGCATGTGAAATTTTACACCAGTGTTTCATTAACATAAATGAAAATTATGAACATCTTACCTCTGATGCGATTCAAAGTTTTATTTAACACAAAAATGATTTTGAATTGCTCATAGATAAAAAGAAAATGACACAACTACGAGACTAATGGCCAAATGATTCAACATGTCCGTACAAGTACTGTACCTAAACACATATAGGCTAGTACATATGCCCTATACATGATGTATGTACACTGTACAGTGTATGTGAAAGTTTTGATGTTGTTTTGAATGCAGGCTGTCAATTGTTAATGACATTATTAGCAAGGATTCTACTTTCGTACTGTATTGTGTTGATCGTGTAACTATGAAGTGATCACAATCTGCAAGTCAAGTTACTATACTGTAAAGAAGTAGGCGTGTTCGAGATCTGAATAGTATATTATCGTTGACAATTGGTCAAAGTTCACTAAAACCTCATGAAAGTTTGGATAGATAAACAAAAGTATTTTTCTAGTTTATTTTGGGATTATTAACCCAAATTTTATGATTCAGCAATCAACATTATACAAGGATTAGGTATAAACTTTTTGTTGATATTTTTTTATGATAATAATGGTCCAATTTTTTTAATGTTTTTGTATCTTAAGCACAACTTTCATTCATTTTAGACAAGTGTGTGTCAACAATACTTGCCCTGTACATTGCGCAGTGCCCTGTACATACAATGGCAAATTTACTAAATACACCGAAATTCAAGGGCTTGTCGTAACCAAATAAACCAGGCAAATATTTTTAATGCAGCCTCTGCTTGGGATGCCACGAGTAACACAGAGTATGACATAGGTTGAGATGTCATGTGTGACATAGGGTAGGAGGCTATATGGGACATAGGGTAGGAGGCCATGGGGACATGGGATGTGATGCCATATGTGGGACATAAAGTAGGATGGGAACATGTGGAACATATGGTGGGGCATTAGGTGGAATGCCGTGTGGGACAGGTGGGAAGTCACAAATGCTGGAATATAAGGTGGGATGACATGGGGAATATAGGGAAGGATGCCATGTGGGACACGGAGGGATGCCACATGGCACATACTTAGGGATGCCATGTGGTACATATGGTTGTATTAACATAGTATGAGATCCATGTGGGTCATATGGTGGGATGCCATGTGAGACATGGTGGAATGCCATGTGGGACATGGTGGAATGCCATGTGGGACATATTGTACATGTATGGTGGGATGCCATGTGGAAGATATGGTGGAATGCTATGTAGGACAAGGGATGGGATTAGGTGGGATGGGATAAGGTGGGATGTCATGTGGGACATAGGGTGAGATGCCATTTGGGACATTGGATGGGATCCATGTGGGACACATGGTGGTATGCCATGTGGGTCATAGGATGGGATGAAATGTGGGACAAATGGTAGAATGCCACGTGGGACATATGGTGGAATGTCATAGGGGAGATATGGTGCAGTGCCATGTGGGACATGGGGTGGGATGCCATGTAGAACATGGGATGCCTTGTGGGTAGGGATGTATCAGATATCCGGTCTGGCCAGACTATCTGACAGGATAGTGACAACAAAATATTCGGCTCTGGATTTGCACAAAAATCCGGCTGGATTATTCTAAAAATCTGCCTAGATCTATCTCTTAAGAAGATGTTGGTATGGTAATAGCTTAAATTTAAGTAACATCTTTCTAAAATTAATAAAATCTATCAAAGTAAAAGAAAGAACAGTTAAACATGATATTTTATTTAATAATAATATTCTGAAAAGTTTGAGCCACAGTTAGAATAAATCATACAAACCAAGTACCTGCATGACCAAAATGATACAACTATTGTAATGAATTGAAGCTTTTTCATAGTATAGGGCCTACAACCATGACAGTAAAGTGGAAACATTTCTGGCAGTTTTTATCAGTGTAATACAAACATCTAGCTTGATCCAGAAAGGGGGTAGGGATGTCACTGACCGAAAGGGGCATTTACAAGGCATCAAGGGCATTTTGATGGCAGGTGTGAGAGCAATTGAAATGTAAACAAGGGAGTAATCAATGCAACAAGTTGTATCCCTGCATCTTATTATATTGTCAGGGAAACTATAATCGGTATGAAAAGAAGGCAAAATAGTTATCAAAAGTTTGTTTTTTGTGAATAAAATCTAGGGTTCTTAGTGAAATAGGGCAGGGTGGAGGCAATAAGGGACACGGTGGAGCTCCCCTCTGAAAAAGCGAAACTATAGGGGCCTGTGACAATTTACGTAGTTAAATTTAACTAAAGACATTCCATAATTTTATAATTGTTCATTGCTTCTTAACAGTACTTTACCCCTTTTTGTAGGGTTTTGTCTTTTCTTCATCTTTTCATCTGTGTGTAATCGCCCCCTTCAATATATTGCCAAACATCTGAACCAATTATATAATGCAACACATAAGCACGTTGAATAGCCAAACGTTGAAATCCAAACATTGAAATGAAACTGCAACTAGAGGAAATTCAATGAAAATTAGACCAAAATTTGAATGACTGGAAGTGAGGAACAACTAATACTTTTGTAGAATATGGAAAGTCTGGAACTTGAACCAACTTCCTGAAGAGGTTGTTAAAGCATCATCGGTGAATGTTTTTAAAGGCAAGCTCCAAAAAAGGATTTTTATGGGTCACTGAGACCTCATATCCCATCAGCCAGTCTCTACGCGGAAGAATATTCTCAAGAAGAGATTAGCGTTCAAGGTGAATCAAGGTTCACATTTTCTAGACATTGCCGCACATTTTTCAGATCTTGGCGCACATTTTCTAGACATATCCGCACATTTTTGAGTCCAAAAATGATCTTCCGTGCTTGTGTTGTCATCATATGTCAATGTTCACGATATCTCTTTTCCTACGACATGAAATATGCCTCTTAACACATATCGCGATACCAAAAACTAATACAGAATAGGTTAGGCTATTTCGTACGTTACGTTACTATCGTTATGGTAGTAAATCTAAAAGTCGAGTTTACTGTAGGCCATGATTGTTTCTGAATCAAGTTTAAAACGTGCAAAAATGTTGTGAAACAGAATACCAGAACTTGCCTCTCACTTCGATGATTCATGGTCATGTGGGCTGAATTACCAAACATGTGTGATGATTGTAATAGTCACGCCATCATGTAGTCTGCTAGATCTGGAAATCATTTTTTCTTGTGTTCCTCATTCATGTATGTATGTCTTTCAAATACATAAAAGAAGTGATACTAATAATCTGTGTCATGAGTCAGTTTTCTTGAAAAATATTGTAATATCCAAATATATCGCGATATTTTTCTCCATGATAATCAATACGTAATAGAGCCATGTCGTAACAGCACTAGAAATTACGTCTTGTTTGACTTTTAGGAGGGGGAATATAAACTTCTTTAACTGAAATCGGATAAGGAAGGAATTAATCTTATGATTTTTAGGACACATAAGTATGGGTAGGTAAGTATGGGTAGGCTGGGGTATTTTTGTAGAAATGAAATTTCTCTTGAAATGGCCATATCTCCTATGGAGTCTAACGTTAATGACCCCTATGGTTGCCATTTCGAGTGTGGCCTATTGGAGACAATACGGTAGCCTCCGTGGATGTCCTCTCGTAACTTTGTGTGTAAAGTCAACAGAGAACCACATATCAAAATTATACTTATTATCAATATTTAGGATGAATACCAAAACGAAAAACACATTTACCCTGTCAGAAATCCATGAAAAGAGAGCAGTTTTGATGTTCTTATGTGCTTTTAATGAATTCTAGTTGGCACTGAATATTCATAAGAAGAACTTCCAGGTTCAAAGAATAATTTTGGTCATTTCATCTGCAGTTCAGGTTCAGATTGCGCGAATATATCTTTACATTAGACCAATCAACACAATGACTGAACGATCATCATGCAATCATGAATATTCATATATTTTTGTGGAAAGATGGCCGACAACTCCTGCAGTCTCTCGCTTGTTTTTCCGTTCGATTACTATCTATTTGAAGACAATTCTTTAGGAAGGAAAGTAATGAACGATTCTTTAAATAACAAAGCAGGAAATTATCAACTTTAATTGGTATGTTCTCTCGTAGTTTTTGAGATGTAGTAAAGAATCTCCTGGTGCGATGGGATTTTTTATTAAGCCTAGGGTTACTTTTTGCGAGTGATCCCCCACGGAGGCTACCATATTGTCGTCTATTAATTCTTTCAAGGCTTAAGGGAGAATAACAAACATCTTCTTTTTTGCCTCTCCTTCTACCTCCTGGCAAACAGACCTCCGTGGTGTAGTGGTTAGTGCTTTGTCCTCTCACCTGCATGTCCAGGGTTTGAATCCCGGTGGGTCTGCAACCAGTGAGCTCACAACTGGTTATCAAAGGCCGTGGTTGTCTTGATATAATGTCCAGCACTTGATGCTTATGGGACGTTAAACCTTGCTATGCTATGCTAAATTACCTTACAGTACAGTCTTTGCCATTTCAGCTTCCATTTCTTTACTATTGATAGGTCTTCCAATATCAAAGGGCCTAAATCATTGATTGATGGATTCTTCTGCAGACTTTGTCATTTATGACATGGTCCATGACCAAGATTTGCAGGATTTTCGGTCTGATTTTAGAACCAATAGAAATGTCATGTCGTTCTAAATGGATTTCAGTTTGGTCAATGCTGTTGTTTGAGCTTTTCAGGTTTGAAACCTTCATCAGAGAAAATTGCACCCAGGATACTTGGAGCTGTAGCTATGCAACTGAAACATTAAGCTTGGTCCTTTTTTTATCAAGATTCATCACAGACTTTCTTTTCAAAGCTTGATGATATCTACTTTTGCCGTATTGTTGGTGATCATTTTACATACATTGATTGCCAACACAAATCCAAAACTGTTTTTAGTAAGTGAAACTTATGCCACTAGGAATAATTTACCTACCTATGATACCTATGATGATACTGAATGCAAGGTATTAGATTCCTGAAGGTCCAGATCTGGGTTGACTTGAATCTAAAAACTCATACAGATCAGAGTCATGATGAAGCCCGCTTACACCAATTCTACTTCTACATAGATTATCATCAAAGCCTATTCAGCATTTAGACGAGCTATGAATGAACATGGAATTTGGCCAGGACGGAAGTGAATTAACATCAAGTTTTCACCCTTCTCTTTTTGAGAAGTGATCAGAGAAGTAGGCAGGGGGTGAGGAACCCTGTCTTTGTGACCGGCAGCTTTACGTCCCCTCTGGAAGACGGTGAGCGCTTCCCAACCATTGGCCACTTTTCCCCAAAGGCTGGGTGGGGGAGAAGGTGTGATGCAGAAAACAAAAACCTCTGCACTCGATGTCAGCGTATATCGTTTTGCATATCTGTCGAAAAATCGCTGCTTAAATCGGCGTTGTACTCAAACCTGGCACCTCCAGTATCTCAGCTGTATGTTTAACCTATTGAACTACCTGCCTCAAATGCTTATCCAGGCTGTTTTTGAAAGAGTTCAAACTGACTGCATCCTTGATGCCATTTGGTAGTGAATTCCACAACCTACAAACTCTATAATGAAGAAGTTGTAGCAAATGCTGGCATAACAATGAGATTGTAGGAATTTCTTAACTATTGAATCTCTTTTATTTTGGCATAAAATAAACAGATTGGCTACCTTTGGATCATAAATATATGAGAGGATTTTGTGTACCTCAATCATATCTTCTCTGGCTATCCTGTAGGTCATGGGTGGCAAGTTTACTTTAGTTTCCAGGATAAGATAGATTTCCCAGTGTATAATTTATAGCTTTGTGTCTCTTCTCTGTACATTCTCAATGGCATCTATGTGTTTTTTCATTCTTAATAGCATCTATGTGTTTTTTATTCTCAATAGCATCTATGTGTTTTTCATTCTCAATAGCATCTATGTGTTTTTTCATTCTCAATAGCATCTGTGTTTTTCATTCTCAATAGCACCTACCGGTATGTGTTTTTCATTCTCAATAGCATCCATGTGTTTTTCATTCTCAATAGCATCTGTATGTGATTTTTCATTCTCAATGGCATCTATGTGTTATTTCATTGTCAAGGTGAGGCCAAACAAAAGCTTTATATAGATGAACCAGTGACATCTCATCTAGATACAAGTAAAAGTTTTCCGAATAAGTCGTGTATGAAATAAAAATATCATATTTTCCTGGTAATATTCATTCCTATCCATTCGAGAAATTGTCAGTGGTAAAGGTTCAAATAATTTTTGTGATATCAGTGATGTTTGTATTCATATTAATCATTTGACTACTTTTGTTTGATACAGAGACTACATTGAGGAAGATGTTGTAGATTTTGCCAGCAAGAATCCTCAAGTGGTGCTGTATGTCACACCCCACAACAAGTACAAAAGCCCAAAAATCGTTGCAGAGTTTTGTGAGTAATAATATTTTTCAGAGCACAGCAGCTCCGTAAAAAAATTGCTTTGATGATTATTTTTATATCAGGTTTCAGTTAAAGCTAAGGGCTAGATGCGGAAATACATGTATGGCTAATTGTCATGAAATTTGGGGTAATTTTTTATTCTTTTTTAAGCACAAATGATGAGGCGGAGAGCGTTAGTATGTGCTCCACATCATGTGTTTATGCATACTCTTCCATGTGTATGTGCTGTCAAAAGCAAAGCACCAATTTAAGTTGCAGTAACAATAAGAGAACCTTAAATCCTGAAAGATCATTTTCCCACATAAAAAATCTTGGAGTTTTTAGGGTCCTGTTCCTATAAACATTGATGGCTCATACTGTATATCGAACACTAGGTTTACACTCAGCGAAGGTTAATAACTCCAAAATGAAAAAAAAAGATATCAACATGGATTTTACACCTTTCTTTCTTTGATAGTCATCTATCATATATGTGAAAGTAAAAATGCACAGGAATATTCCTTAAACAATTGTAAAGTGAGTTTGTAATGTCACTCTTCTACATGAGACTTTCTGTACCAGTCATTGTCTTACAACTTCAATATTTCCTGAACGAAAGATATCTGAGTAGTCTCTTCACAGTTCTGTTTGTTTCTTGCACTGAACCTTTAAATGGAGGGGGTGGGAGGGGAAACACCTCTCAGTGCCACTGCTTGTAGAAGATAGTAATCTCGTTTCTTCATCAGATGAAAAGGTTGTTGCCATTGTCTCCAACCATATACAATCATGATATTGATTTCTCCCATCTTTAAAGGTCTATGGATGTGTCCAGGCAACATTAGGTAAATTGCTTTTTGAGACGGAAAGTCACAAAAATTCATCAAAATTGACCACTTTGCAAGCTTTTATAATTTTTAGGCATCAGTATCAACTTTTTATACTAATTTGTGATGTTGACTGGGCAACTTTGCTATTGTTGTCTTTTTATTGGCTGTCACAAATCTTTGAAAGGATGCAGCAAATTCAGACAAAAAGTTTTTACTACTTCCTATAGCAAATTCTAGGCAGTTTTTCACTAATTATGTTTTAAGAAAGAAATTAAAAAGAATTACATAACCATTTTCAGCTCTCCACTAAGTTATACTTCACAGATTAAGCATGTACTAAAAATTCAACATTGAACTTTCATCAGCCATAACTCACTAAAAGAGCTAATGCCCTTCTGGTTCTACCGAAAAGTGATCTCTTTCTCATGGCATGTTCAACCTCAGACATCCATAGACAGTTCAGGGGAAGGAGGCCCATTTTAATAGTGTTGCATACAATGTCATATAAAACCTTTGGCAAGAAGTTTTGTCACAGTTTTTTCTTGCTCCTTTAACCAAACTCATCATATTTGTTTTCAGTAAACGGAAATGTCAGGAAAGTGGATTTGACAATGAAAAACAGAGAAGAAATTAAGGAGGCTATGGAACTACTGAGGACTCAAAGTGGAGTGGAAATTCTTAAAATCATTAAACCCTACCGTACTCAGCATCCAAGTGTGCAGGGTACATGGACACCTTTCACACACACATCAACTGAATTGAATCTAGAAACATTTCCCACTGATAATCCTACAAAGGGTCGTGTCTCTGTACCTTCCTCGAAGAAAATGATGACCCCGGAATTGACGGAGGAGCTGCAAAGACTTCGGGAGGGCAAAGAGAGAAATTATGAGTCGACAGAGAGCTAGAAATAATTGAATTTGCATGAAAGATATGGATGCAATAATGCAGTTTCTGGTACAATCCGGAAATTGTCTCTCAAATGTGAATGAAAACCATGAAAAGATGATTTGGTAAATGTAAAGGTGTCACAAATTCCAATTAAGCATCGATATAAAATTGGCAATTTCATGATTGTTTGGTTTTATTGGTGTCTTTACAGAGAATTGTTATGTAAGGTATGAATTATACCAGTCGTATCTTAAAGAGAACAGAAAGAAACTCGGATAAATGTTGAAGAAAGCAGTCAATATCCTCTTTTGTCCAAGATAAGGTCGATGGAAATGTATGAGTAGTTTTTGGTAGATTGCTTTTATAATTCTACAAAGCAGAAATGTATCAAGTAATTTAGGGTTTCATCTCTTCTTATGCAGGCATAAAAATTCCCTGTATATCAAATACAAACCCCCCTTTTAATTCATCGACTATGGACTTTATGCACTTGAAATTTCACTGTTTTAAAAGTCTGGAATTTTAGATCCGCAACGTTAGCTAAATTGCTTTAAAAGTTATCACAAACCACCAAAGTTGAATTTCATCAAAATGTGTCAATATTTGACCATGCTACAGAATTTTCTTGCATCAATGTGTTTTACTAATCTGTACTCGGCAACCTTGGTATTTTTCTGTGGTGTACACTGTACAGCAAATACATATCAATCAAATTCTGGTAGGAAAAGAAGACTTCATATTTTCAATGACATATTTTTTTAAGGAAGTTATTCCACCCATGCTATGGAGGATTAAAATTGGGTTACCCTTTAAACTTTGTGGTGTGCCAGCATAGCTATCTACATTTTCCACAAATAATCTCCATTTTTGCAGGTTTCTAGATATTGTTTCTCTCTAGTATGTGTCATAAAAGGTCCATGATTTTTTTCACTTACATTAGACACTAATTTGGGTTTTAGTAAGCTACAGATAACTAGCAGTATGTGGTGCTTCATAATAGCTCATGATCTGAATAAAGACAAGCTTCTGTGATACAGCTGGAAAACTTGAAACTTTTGTTATATTAATTTTTCACTGTGATAATGTAAATGTTTGTGTTTTGTCTCTGTGCTTTGTTGAAGGACGTGGAAAGAAGGTATGAGGGCAATCGTAACCTCCCCCATCTAAACAAAGTTTAGGACGATCAGAAAAATTGTCATAGCATTGCAGGGTTGTAATTATCCTTCACAAAGTAGGGGGCAGCAGGGGTGGCACCATTTTCCATAAATCCTCCTTGAAATTGGAAGGGGGGAGGGGGGTAAGACTCCATATCATTTCTCCTGGAACTACAGCTGTGTATCAGTGGAAGTGCAACCCAGGAGTTTGGTTGCAACAATTACCCTCTTAAGTGATATTTGTTATCACAATTGATTGCAGTAATGGTACCCTCATCATAGCAACTTTCTCATCAGGCAGAAACTTTTGTATATAAGAGTATCTAGGACTCGGGAGTAAAATGGTTGTTCCCAGTCGTTAGATAAATGATTTGCCGATTTGTTTTTTCCTGGCCATACAATCACTAGAAAAAAATAGTTAAATCAAATGTAGTTAAATCAATCCAATACCTTTTTTGAATGACATTTGGTTGTCATAAGCACATTACTAATGTAAGCTGTTAATTTGTTATCAAAAGAATTTATGACCAAATTGTAACTGTTACAACTTCAATGTGTTCAGCTGGTATGTAAGAGGACAATTAAAGTAATCAAAATGGTGAACAAAGCTTCACAAATCTTGGATATTCTGTTAAGAAGATAAACCTCATTAAAAGGTTGACCATCCAACTATGGTTTAAGTAAAACATACCTAAGCTGGGGAAGTCTGGTACTTGCTACTTGTAATGGATGATGGTACCCCTTTAAAATGAACTTTTCGTATTTTACAACTTGCCCAGGAAGCCAAAGAATTTTTGTGCCTTTTTTTAATGTTAGCTTTCTGATGAGAAAGAAAATGCTCAAGACTACTTATGCCATAAGAAGGTAAGCCTACTGACAGACCAATAAAGACACCAAAGTAATACCAAAATATCAAATTTCCAGCAAATATCAGTATTGACATCAACTTTATTAATATTACTTTGATTATCGAATAATTTCCAGAAGAGTGCTTCCATATAAGTTGCTCTTCAAAATTTCATCGATAATCACTTTAAAAATAAAGCAATTTGAAATGAAACCTGAACTAACTTATTAGGAATATGCACATTAACCTTGGCAGAAAAACTTTTTTGGTCCGTTGTAATGTGTGCAGTAACTCAAAATATAGAAAGGGGTTTATGTCTTTCCCCACTTGTGGTTCGGTATAAGGTTTATAATCCCGTTTGTTAATTGTTTCCAAGCAGTATTGTACTTAAACCCAATTCCAAGGAGCAAAGCTTTCTGAATCAAACTTTTAAGATATATGTGACCACTAATTGCTGACTGATATTGATTTAACTTAAAGGTCTACACAGTGGGACAATGTTCTCTCTCCCCACCCCCCTACAAAATAAATCCCTTAATTACTGTTTTCATCAATATGACATCGTCAGCCCTAAATTTTAGAGTAGCGATTGGATAGACATGCAGATTTGAACAAGAATGCCTCCATGATAACAAAACTACAGATGAAAAATAGGCACTCACTACACAAAGTTGTAACAAGATTTGACTGATAAATCTTGCAAAACACCTATTTGAAACAAATCTGAAACACTTTAATACCCTGCATTTTAGACAACTTTTGAACATCTTTAACGCTCCTGTTATTGTGGTTTTGCATATCAGCAACCATGGGTTAAGTCTTTAAATTTATATCTTGCAAAGATCATTTACAATTGTCTGCGAAAAATTTTCAAACATGTCTGAAGCTAATTCAGAGGGGCGCATAAGAGAAAGAAACAACAGACTTCCTTTTAAAGTTTCACATGGATCTGGTGATTTAACATTATAATTATTATAAGCTGCAATACTTTTAAAACTTGACATTCATTTAACACAATTGAAAAGATTTTAGAAAAAAAAAATTAAACCACAGAAATTGTCTCACATCACAACAACTGCTTTGAGTATATAACTTAAAATTTTGTTATGACTTCCCAGATTTAATCGGTAAGAAATCAATCTCTGTACTTCTAAACTGAAACCTTTAAACTTGAGACAAAGTTAAATCCTTTCCTCAACCATGAATGAAAATAATGAAAATCCATAAGGATGGTGTTTATCCTTGATTTCTGTGGTGCAAACGGATGAGAGGCAAAGACCATTTCAGGTTAACTCCCACCAATGCTGTTACTCATTTACAACCAATGAGACTGAAACATGTGGATTGAGATTCTTGCTGAAGGCCACAATGAATGACACATGCCAGGAATTGAACCCAGCACCTATCGGTAACCACCGAGTCACTACACTTCTAGATTTTAAAATCTTGTATCACCTTCCCTATCCCTTTCACACAGTAAAACTCGTGTCGGCAATCGAAATCAGTACAAGTTCGACTCTTCAACCACAGCTATTTCTAAATCATAAAAATCTCTTATTTCTCCCTATCACGCAGTGCCAGCTCTTATCATCTTCTTGATTTTCCTGTTACGTTTGTTCTGGCCCTTTGCTCTGACTGGATTCCTGTGTAATGCCGGCATGTCTCCTTCCTTCCCCTTTGCTGGAAAATCCTTAAATTTCTTTGGTTTCCCAGCCCCGTCTCCACTTG
Organism: Chiridota heheva; assembly: GCA_020152595.1. Classification (NCBI taxonomy): domain Eukaryota; kingdom Metazoa; phylum Echinodermata; class Holothuroidea; order Apodida; family Chiridotidae; genus Chiridota; species Chiridota heheva. The sequence goes on along the minus strand of JAIGNY010001341.1, from coordinate 541,229 downwards.
GATCATGATTGGATGTACTGTGTAATACAGGATTTGTTTTTGGCAAAGAAGTATCTGGGTTTGTAAGAGATTGGCCATTTTGATCCTCTGCTGTTGGGTTATGGCAGAGTTCTGTCATCGAATGAAGGTAACTTTCAAAATCTTTTTGGAGAAAACTGACTCCAGAATGATGTGGTGCCTGTGGGGAGAGAATTTAAGACCTCAATGGCTGCAGCAGATGGACAAATAAACAACCATCTTTTCAAAACAACCTGAAAATATTTGGACAAATAGGTGGTGGAAGATGATTTAGTAAAAGGGACTCAGTGCTAAAAACATTTACTGTCCTGCTTATTTATCAGCACAGTTTAGTAAAAAAATTTAAAAGAAAATTGGACCCTCAAAATGATAGACAGGTCAAAGTACAACAGACTTGGAAAAGTTCCCACTGATAACTGGAAGTAGGCAGGGAGACAGATAGCTAAGCTGAAATGTATGTGGACAACTTTGAATAAATAGTCTTAAAAGTTGTCAAAAATGATGAAACTAGCAAAACATTGAATCAAAATCAGTTAAAAATGGATAATTCTACAACGTTTTGATACCTCATGTATCAACATAAATATAAATTTTAATAAAAATTGATCCAAACTTAATCAGCGATTAATCAACTGATCTGAGCAGATTAGAATACCCTATTTAAAAATATAGCTACATGTCCACACACGTGTAGCATCAGCTCTTATAGGAAGATGCTGGCACTGCTTCCAATAGTAGGATGTTCCAGGTTGAGGAGACACGACACGGATACAAGAAGTATTTATAAGTGTCGAGATTGGTGATGACAACTTGATACCACAGATAGTCATATCTGAAGTTCTCCCCTTTATTCCTACAACATTTTAAAAGCTGCTCAGAAGCAGTTGCAAATATTTGCAAAAAATAGTTGAGTTTAGTTGCTGACTCTTTTATCTTTGACCACGTTAAAGTTCCTGTGACATCTAGGATTTTTTGTTGTTGATAATTTTGTAATACAAGCTTTGAGTGGAAGAACAGCTTTCTAGCTTTCTATGCAGAAGGAAAGAAAGACCTCTTAAATCTATGAAGGATTTTGTTGAAGTACTTTCCAAATCATCTATTATTACATCATCTTATTTCCTACTCTTCTTCTCCTTCATACCCCAGTATCTTTCCTATCTCATTAATCTCAAACCTTGTCATTACGTCCCATCATTACTACAACGCTTATTAACATCTATGTAATGATCACTCTTAATTATTACCATAATCGTTCATAATATCATTGTTGTCACCGTCAGTTGTCACCATCATTATCGTCACCATCATTATCATTTTCATTAAGATCATCACATCACCTTCATAACAACTACCACAATTATCATTATCTGTATCAGTTCTATTATCACTACCATTACTTTCATTCCAAGACTTACCCTTTTTTGCTTGTTTTTCTCCTGTTTTGTAAGAATGGGTGGATTGAAGGTCATGTCTGCTGGGTTGAATTCTTTGTACAATTCAATAGGTTTCCTGCCGATAATAAAATGAGATACTAAATGATTCAGTTTTACAAAACTTCAAGGATTGCCACACAAGGGATAAGCATAAAGGTTACAATACTCCAGACATTTACATAAGTTACAACAATTTTTTTTTTTCTATAAAATTGAACAAACAAACATTTTCCGCTGACCCATGAAATTTTCAGTGAAATAATTGCATTTTTGTATATTTCTGATATCATGTTTAATCCTAACGATAATTTGCAAAGACTGTCTTTCTTTTAAAGTACATGTTTATTGTGTGAAGTATTTTATTATGGAGGAGAAAAGAACAACATGGTGAACATGGAAGAAATGTTGGAGAAAAAAATTCAAGAAGTGAAAATAATTTAAATTATGTTCATTAAAATGCAATAAAAATTGTACAGAGTATGAGCATGGGGCATATTTTTTGCGAGGTAGATTTGGAAGAGACAACCTCGAAATTAGAAAAACTATTGCGGAAATTACAGTCAACAAGGTTCAACATTTTTGGGCACTTGAAGCGAATGAGACGTACTCGTTACCCCATACTCACACTCAAACGCCGGATACAAGGCACCAAATTTAGAGGTAGACCACCCAAAAGATGGACAGACTGTGTTAAAGAGGACATGCAACCATGAGGCATACATCAAGTCTCTAGTAACAGCAGAAAGGCTGAACCAAGACGGGAAAAGTTGGAGCAATCTAATTATGGAGAGGCAACCACATGGAACCTGAAGGAACCAGCGTGAAGGCGCAGTGTGAAGATTTGGTATGCCTGCCATTTTCACACATACTCGTGGCATCTTTAAAAATCCACATTTGCTAAATGGAGCAACATATATTGTCACACACTCATTGTTTGTTAATTATTCCTTGGCCATGTCAACTATTACAATTGCTATTATTTCATTTACAGTCCCCACAAACCATTACATGGACCACCCGACTAACCTGCGATATACAAAAGTAGTATAAAATATCCCCTACTTTCTGCCCTAGACAAGTTATCTTATTCAAGTATTCTGATACAGCGCTACTTTCTGCCCTAGACAAGTTATCTTATTCAAGTATTCTGATACAGCGCTACTATCTGCCCTAGACAAGTTATCTTATTTAAGTATTCTGATACAGCGCTACTTTCTGCCCTAGACAAGTTATCTTATTCAAGTATTCTGATACAGCGCTACTTTCTGCCCTAGACAAGTTATCTTATTCAAGTATTCTGATACAGCGCTACTTTCTGCCCTAGACAAGTTATCTTATTCAAGTATTCTAATACAGCGCTACTATCTGCCCTAGACAAGTTATCTTATTTAAGTATTCTGATACGGCACTACTTTCTGCCCTAGACAAGTTATCTTATCCAAGTATTCTGATACAGCGCTACTTTCTGCCCTAGACAAGCTATCTTATTCCAGTATTCTGATACAGCGCTACTATCTGCCCTAGACAAGTTATCTTATTCAAGTTTTCTGATACAGCACTACTTTCTGCCCTAGACAAGTTATCTTATACAAGTATTCTGATACAGTGCTACTTTCTGCCCGAGAAGTTATCTTATTCAAGTATTCTGATACAGCGCTACTATCTGCCCTAGGCAAGTTATCTTATTCAAGTATTCTAATACAGTGCTATTATCTGCCCTAGACAAGTTATCTTATTCAAGTTCTCAAATACAGTGCTACTATCTTCCCTAAACAAGTTATCTTATTCAAGTATTCTGATACAGCGCTACTTTCTGCCCTAGACAATTTATCTTATTCAAGTATTCTGATACAGTGCTACTATCTGCCCTAGACAAATTATCTTATTCAAGTATTCTAATACAGCGCTACTTTCTGCCCTAGACGAGTTACCATATTTAAGTATTCTGATACAGCGCTACTTTCTGCCCTAGACAAGTTATCTTATTCAAGTATCCTGATACAGTGCTACTTTCTGCCCTAGACAAGTTATCTTATGCAAGTATTCTGATTATCTTAAACAACTTATCTTATTTAGGTATTCTGATACAGCGCCACTTTCTGCCCTAGACAAGTTATTTTATTCAAGTATTCTGATACAGCTACTATCTGCCCTAGACAAGTTATCTTATTTAAGTATTCTGATACAGCCTACTTTCTGCCCTAGACAAGTTATCTTATCCAAGTATTCTGATACAGCTCTACTTTCTGCCCTAAACAAGTTATCTTATTCAAGTATTCTGATACAGCGCTACTATCTGCCCTAGACAAGTTATCTTATTCAAGTATTCTGATACAGCACTACTTTCTGCTCTAGACAAGTTATCTTATACAAGTATTCTGATACAGCGCTACTATCTGCCCTAGACAAGTTATCTTATTAAAGTATTCTGATACAGCGCTACTATCTGCCCTAGACAAGTTATCTCATTAAAGTATTCTGATACAGCGCTACTATCTGCCCTAGACAAGTTATCTTATTAAAGTATTCTGATACAGCGCTACTTTCTGCCCTAAACAACTTATCTTATTTAAGTATTCTGATACAGCGCTACTTTCTGCCCTAGACAAGTTATCTTATTTAAGTATTCTGATACAGCACTACTTTCTGCCCTAGACAAGTTATCTTATTCAAGTATTCTGATACAGCGCTACTATCTGCCCTAGACAAGTTATCTTATTAAAGTATTCTGATACAGCGCTACTATCTGCCCTAGACAAGTTATCTTATTCAAGTATTCTGATACAGCGCTACTATCTGCCCTAGACAAGTTATCTTATTAAAATATTCTGATACAGCGCTACTTTCTGCCCTAAACAACTTATCTTATTCAAGTATTTTGATACAGCACTACTTTCTGCCCTAGACAAGTTATCTTATTCAAGTATTCTGATACAGCGCTACTATCTGCCCTAGACAAGTTATCTTATTCAAGTATTCTGATACAGCGCTACTATCTGCCCTAGACAAGTTATCTTATTTAAGTATTCTGATACAGCGCTACTATCTGCCCTAGACAAGTTATCTTATCCAAGTATTCTGATACAGCGCTACTTTCTGCCCTAAACAACTTATCTTATTCAAGTATTTTGATACAGCGCTACTTTCTGCCCTAGACAAGTTATCTTATTCAAGTATTCTGATACAGCGCTACTATCTGCCCTAGACAAGTTATCTTATTCAAGTATTCTGATACAGCACTACTTTCTGCCCTAGACAAGTTATCTTATACAAGTATTCTGATACAGTGCTACTTTCTGCCCGAGAAGTTATCTTATTCAAGTATTCTGATACAGCGCTACTATCTGCCCTAGGCAAGTTATCTTATTCAAGTATTCTAATACAGTGCTATTATCTGCCTTAGACAAGTTATCTTATTCAAGTATTCAAATACAGTGCTACTATCTTCCCTAAACAAGTTATCTTATTCAAGTATTCTGATACAGCGCTACTTTCTGCCCTAGACAATTTATCTTATTCAAGTATTCTGATACAGTGCTACTATCTGCCCTAGACAAATTATCTTATTCAAGTATTCTAATACAGCGCTACTTTCTGCCCTAGACGAGTTACCATATTTAAGTATTCTGATACAGCGCTACTTTCTGCCCTAGACAAGTTATCTTATTCAAGTATCCTGATACAGTGCTACTTTCTGCCCTAGACAAGTTATCTTATGCAAGTATTCTGATACAGCGCTACTTTCTGCCCTAAACAACTTATCTTATTTAGGTATTCTGATACAGCGCCACTTTCTGCCCTAGACAACTTATTTTATTCAAGTATTCTGATACAGCGCTACTATCTGCCCTAGACAAGTTATCTTATTTAAGTATTCTGATACAGCGCTACTTTCTGCCCTAGACAAGTTATCTTATCCAAGTATTCTGATACAGCTCTACTTTCTGCCCTAAACAAGTTATCTTATTCAAGTATTCTGATACAGCGCTACTATCTGCCCTAGACAAGTTATCTTATTCAAGTATTCTGATACAGCACTACTTTCTGCTCTAGACAAGTTATCTTATACAAGTATTCTGATACAGCGCTACTATCTGCCCTAGACAAGTTATCTTATTCAAGTATTCTGATACAGCGCTACTATCTGCCCTAGACAAGTTATCTCATTAAAGTATTCTGATACAGCGCTACTATCTGCCCTAGACAAGTTATCTTATTAAAGTATTCTGATACAGCGCTACTTTCTGCCCTAGACAAGTTATCTTATTAAAGTATTCTGATACAGCGCTACTTTCTGCCCTAAACAACTTATCTTATTCAAGTATTTTGATACAGCACTACTTTCTGCCCTAGACAAGTTATCTTATTCAAGTATTCTGATACAGCGCTACTATCTGCCCTAGACAAGTTATCTTATTAAAGTATTCTGATACAGCGCTACTATCTGCCCTAGACAAGTTATCTTATTTAAGTATTCTGATACAGCGCTACTTTCTGCCCTAGACAAGTTATCTTATCCAAGTATTCTGATACAGCGCTACTTTCTGCCCTAAACAACTTATCTTATTCAAGTATTTTGATACAGCGCTACTTTCTGCCCTAGACAAGTTATCTTATTCAAGTATTCTGATACAGCGCTACTATCTGCCCTAGACAAGTTATCTTATTCAAGTATTCTGATACAGCGCTACTATCTGCCCTAGACAAGTTATCTTATTTAAGTATTCTGATACAGCGCTACTTTCTGCCCTAGACAAGTTATCTTATTCAAGTATTCTAAAACAACCTAAAGCAGGAAGTGGGTGGTATTTCAGATGACTTTCCTTCACACTATCTACCCGAGCTGCTTATATTGCAAGTTTGGTTAGCTAAACTATAATTTACCAGGTCTGTGCGCACAATGACTTTTGTACTACAATGAAACTGCAAAGTAAAATAAGGTAAAAAGTCCAAAAATATGCCAGAAAGGTCACAGATAATGCCTTTTTTTTTACACTTTAACCTCCGAACAATGTAACAAACTGCTGTTTTGATACATTTTTCGAAAATACTTCAGGCCATCAACAATTGTTCCCTCAGTGACCCCTGCAATCAGAAATGTTGCCTACAGCCCTGACCTCTGACAAAGAAAAAGGACATTGCATTACAAAATGACATTTACCTCCTGGAAAATGCTGCATTCAACGCTCCTGCCCCTGATGACGGTGCATTGATGCTTACATGCTGCGAGTACTGACGGACTGTTGGGTGGTAATGTTTCTGTGGTAAGACAAGTGAAAGATTTGCATGCAACATATTTTGAGATATCATAACAATAAAATATATCGTAGAAGCCTCTACTGTAAAATACTGCACTGGAACTCACTTATTCATTTAGGTAATCCATGAGGTGAACAAAAACTGAAAATCAATGTGGCAATGTGAATTCTTACAACTTATTGCAAACTGTCAATATTTCAATGTGAAAGATAAACTTCTGTCTAAACAAATGCAGGCAAAAGAATGGGTGACACTAAGTGGCAACATTAACCATCTAAAACCTATTGAAAATTATCAAAACAGGAACAAATTAAAATTCAGTTTAAAAATTGTAATTTTTGAAATTTCAGTGTTCAAGAAAATATGCAAACAATGATGCCTTCAGTTAATTAAATCTCCATATTCATTTTTCATCTTCTGACAATTGACCTCTCTGAGTAAGAAAATAGGCCACGCCCACCATAGCAATGCAGTAACTGGTGGGGAATACAGACCTCAAATCCCCAATCATGTATGACCAATGCATTGACATTAAGATGTTCATGTGGCCTGCCCCAAGCTTTGATCTATCTATGACACTTCTCCAGATCTTTAGAGTTTTTAGCAAAAGGAATACAAAAATTATGTTTGCTAATCGTTGTAGGTAATGGGATCAGATTTACAAAGCCTGTAGCGGGCCCGAAAACACAAGTTTTGTTCACCATCTTGTCTGTCACTCAGTCTGTGTGTGCAGAAATTTGTTTTGCACAGTATATTGCATTGACATGCATGAGTTTTGCCTTTAGCTAACTGTACTGTACCAGAACTGCATATGATTTTTGCCCCACTTAGTTATGCTGATTTTGTTGCTAGGAAAATTCGTGTGGTAATTGGTTTAAAAAGCTTGTAATCAACTAACTCAGAGAGGTCAATTAAGAAGCAAAGCATTAAATCTGACAAAAATTTCTTTTATTTGCTCTTATCTGTCACCAATTAAGTTTTTGTGTGCCCAATCTTCATAACAAAATGGGAATTAGATACAAATTTCGGCTGTCTTCAACCTAAAACATTACAAACTTTGCCTACAATACAAATCTTTGATCCTTTATTGTAAATCAAGTTTCATTCAAAATTTGAATTATGTACTACTCACATATTGTTGCACTCTTTATAATCTTAAGCAATCACATATGGGTGTCACTAGTTTATTAAATGCACTTTACAGCAAATCATAGTGGCAAAATAAACTCACTTTAAGAAAATGCAGTTCCCACAATGCAGTATTCTGGGCATGGCTGTGCTCAGGTTCCTCAACTTCTGGTAGAAAGGAACCACTGCCAATACTCTCGCAATCCAAAAGTATATCAGTCTTGGGATACAACTAGGAAAAATGAGATGACACTGAAATTGTTACTAAACCATTTGACTTTAAAATGTTATACTTGAAAAAGGCTGACATCCATATGTGCGCCAAACTGAATGATAAGGGAGATGACTCACAATCTTTCTGTAACTTTAAGATTTTCTTTCCTGAAAGTTGGTCATTGAAAATGAGAATAAGTTTTCCACTTAAATACTGACTTAAAGAAGGGTAATGATTTTGAAAGCTATTAAATAGATTCTAATACGCTTATTCAAAATAGGGTGGCAAAAAATGAAAAAAAGAAGAAGTTGTAAACAGTCACTTCTAAATCAATTTTGAGGATTATTTTGTTATTCACGAATATTAACAAGTAAGGTCTGTGTGAACACTATATTTAAACAGACTATCATTCACAACATAAGGTAGTTATGCATGTGCACTCCACACAATTCACTAAACCCTCAAATATTAAACAGGAAGCAATAAATCAAAGTAGGCCAAGTCATTTCATCTTTGTATTTCATCATCCTATGTTAATGAAAACAACATGGAAAGTTGTAGTTTTGGACACAGCACAGTTGACGGGAGATATTTAAATAACCTGTAATAACTAATGAACACAGCATGTTTTACTTTTTTTTTAATAAATAACGAACTGAGTTTTTTCATGTATTACTCTCCATATCCCTATGCCTTTAAAGCTTGATAGTGCAAAATGGGAGACCACATACCTTCATGATGTTTCTAATGGCACACAGAAGACCAAGACAGGCATTCGGGAGGGTCTGTAATGACACCGTCCCAAGTCTCTTCAGGTAGGCCATAACCCGTTGCACTGTGACGTGTTTGTGTCTTCTGGTGATCATAACTACTAGACAATCCAAGACTAGGGACGCATTATCACAAGTTTTACCTGGATCAATCAAAAGAATACAACAAGTTAAATGGCAAACAGTACGGGAGATACCCTTGATCAAGGGTATAACATGTGGTCCTAAGTTGGATCACAATGTACTGAAGTCAAAGCGTAAATGTCTTCCAAACACAAGAGTGTGAATACAAACAATAACACCACACACAATATACAATCAAGAATGTTCAATCTTGTTTCTCTGAATAGAAATACTCTTGAATATTTACAGAATAGGTTGAGATAATATTCAATTGTCCATTAATAACGAGATATTATTCAAATAAAACTAACATTTGTAACAATGCCTAATAATTGGTTTAATTTATGCAAAATTGTCAAATTAAAGTACAAGAATGCTACCTGCATGAACATTGAGCAAATTCACATAAAACTAACCGTCAACATTTGTAACAATGCCTAATAATTGGTTTAATTTATGCAAAATTGTCAAATTAAAGTACAAGATTGTTACCTGCATGAACGTTGAGCAAATTCATATAAAACAGGGAGTAAAACCTGGAGGGGTCTATATTCAGGGCATCTCCCTGACCAGACAGAATGTTGAAAGCCGTAAGAACACAATGTAAGGATTCTCTCGGGGCAAGAGTCTAATTAGGAAAAATAAAAGATGATAAAACTCTTACATACAGCACAAACTTTTATACGCATAGAGGAATCAAATTAGCACTTTCTTAGTTCTTTCAAAAAAAGATATTTGAAATAAAAACAAGTTGTTTTTCATACTGACACAGATGCATCACATATTAAAGGGAACAAAAAATATACAGATTCAGTATCTAATCAATACTGCAATTAAAAGAAAAATACTGATCAGAGTAGAAATTTTCAAATATTCTTCAACTAATGAATAAATATTGTATAAAAATAATGAAAAAATATTGTATGAAAATAATAAAGAATTTGCAAGAGTGCTGAATTTTAAGTTGCATTTGTGTTTCAATAAAACATGATTAAAGGGGGGGGGGGTGGGTGGCTATTAACAATATGTTTACATTCTAGCATTAACTTGTTTAACCTCATCAATCAAATCGAATTGTAACGACCATTTGCATGATTTGGTGCTCCATTTTAAATTCAAATATAATAATAATCGTAATGCTTATAAAGGCCTTACTTTCCAGTCCTTTTGCACCATCATGAAAACAAAACTTCATAGGCTCTAAGCAGCTTGGCCGGATCCGGACAGAAGTTTATCCGAACTCACTTATTATGGTCTATCAAAATTCATTCATTAACCTGAATTTTCCAGATTGGCAATTGAGTTCTATTTTTAGGAAACTATAAGAACTCAAACAGTAACAAGTACGACATTTGGCTATTTAAGTGTAACAGCCTGTGAAAGTTATATATATATGTGAGCTTTGAATGTGTCCAAACTAAATAGGATAGCTATAGGACAGCATGAGGGATGATTACCACCCCCTGCCCTTTACCTGACTGGAATTTTCAAACAAGTTGATAATGAAGTTTAAGAAAATTAGGTCCAAAAATTGCTGATAACCTTTTTTTCTTCTTTGCTGTTCAAAACTTTGGAACCACATACATTGAAAACATTTTAGATAATGATCACATTTTAGATAATGAACACATACATTGGAAACATTTTAGATAATGATCACATCACATACATTGGAAACATTTTAGATAATGATCATATACATTGGAAACATTTTAGATAATGATCACATACATTGGAAATATTTTCGATAATGATCACATACATTGGAAACATTTTAGATAATGATCACATACATTGGAAACATTTTAGATAATGATCACATACATTGGGAACATTTTCGATAATGATCACATACATTGAAAATATTTTAGATTATGATCACATACATTGGAAACATTTTAGATAATGATCACATACATTGGAAATATTTTAGATAATGATCACATACATTGGAAACATTTTAGATAATGATCACATACATTGGAAACATTTTAGATAATGATCACATACATTGGAAACATGTTAGATAATGATCACATACATTGGAAACATTTTAGATAATGATCACATACATTGGAAACATTTTAGATAATGATTATGCAAAATCATACAATTTCAGTTCAAGCTTTGGAAAATTTTAGTTCATGATTTTTGATGAAAATTGGATAATGGTGTATAATGATTTGGAAATGTGAATTTCTTAACCACTGGAGAAAAAAAAAGACTAGCCCTGCAACTGCCCAAACTATATTCTGATAAACAATAATCTCACACTATTTATTTTCCACTTATAGATACGAAGAAATTTGACATAAATAATACTTGTGAGCCATACCTCTGATGCTATAAGTTCATGAAGAACTTTGACAAGATCATCAAAGAATTCAACGTTGATGAGATGAGCGAACTTGGCCAGCCCTTCAAGGACGGATGGCAAAAGGGTGGAATCACTGGCATGCTTCAAGATTCGAAAATAAACCGCAAAGACAGTCTGAACAACATCAGTTTGCTGAGATAAAATAAAAGGGAAAAATAAATAGCAAATAAGAGTAATATTCATTACAGTTTTCAATTAACAACTCCTCCATATTCATTAATGTCTTTTTCATGTAGAAATGATAATACAAATCTCTTACAATTTTCCTGTCTTTCTAAGTCAGCATAATTGTCGCAGGTTTGGTCTTCAAATTTTGCTGAATGTTTCTGTGAGTTTTGAAAAGTTGATCATCATAGATACCCAATTGAAGTTTCAGAGATTATGTGTTTAATTTTTGCCAAGTCTTTCTAAGATTTTTGGAAAAGTTGATAACCCTAGATACTCAACTAAATTTTCAAGGATTGTGTCTACAAATTTGGATACATTTTCTGAAAGTTCTGAAAAGTTGCTGATCATAGTTTGAAAAAAGAAGCCTATTTTCTTTAGAAGCAATAAATATATATATATATATATATATATATATATATATATATATATATATATATATATATATATATATATATATATATATATATATATTATTTGAGTTCAGTTTAAACACCTAATGCCTCGGAGGTTTGTGTTATTTGGTCCTCTCTAAGGAAGTAATGATGTGTAATATTCAGTTTTATATAGGCTTTCCTACAATCAGACTCAAAACACCTACACCTTTTGTCCAATCGTCTCACAAGTTGAAAACTTTCTCAAGTCCCTGAGGAATTTACTCAACCACGGTGACATCACAGCGCAGCGGTCGTTAAACTGATCAGGTATTATATTACCCTGCTCTGCTCCTTTTTGCTGAGCACCAAGCGAGAGGACAGCAGGTCCCATTTTCTAAGTCTTTGGTATGACTTGGCGGGGGATTGAACCCACAACCTACTGGCTGAAGAGTGAGTGCTCTACCAATTGTGCTAACCAGTCAGTTAGTAAAAGTACTGTTTCAAAATATCTTTGTCAGAGAAACCAAAAAAGATATTTGTGAAACATCAAATGGTTTCTCCAGTTCCTCACCAGTTCCCGATGCATCCTCCTCAAGAAGTCACAAACCCATATACATGCCTCCCTCAGTTAATCTATACCAGCTTCATTGGTACTTTGGTTACCTGCAGGTTTTTTTTTATATGAAATATGTGGAGGCCCCTGCTTGTGGAGGCCCATGGGCAACTGCCCACGTTGCCCATTGCTAAATCCGGCCCTGCTTACCTGTGATCTTTAGAATTTGATGGACTTCAAGAGTTGAACCAAGTTGGAGGTACGAGAGTCTTTAACTTTCGGAAATAGCTCGTTTAGTTTCTAAGTTCTGGGTGTTTAGATTTTGTGTTATTTTGCTTAATTTGTGAAGTGACTGGGCAGACAACTCAAACTTTTTTAAGATTCTACAATATACTCCTCGTACAACCAAAGGTGGGAAAAATCTATGGCTCCGGCGGTTAAAATCGCGGGGAAAAAACAGAATTTGCATGAAAAATTGTTTTTCATTAAAAAAAAAAGATCTTCAAAAAAAAAAAAAAGATTTCTTTAGTAAGTAACATAATATATGGTAAAACATGTGCTCTGAAAACGTCTCCCATGTAATTGTGCAATGAATAGCACATTAAATTGTGATTTTTCATGGGAAGATTTATGCCACCTTATTCAGAACTGTGGGAAATGTTACATTTAATTCCAACACTGCATACCACAATCATCCGCCTCTTCTTGTCCACTGAAGCTTCAGTTAGTTTCAATTCTTGATCCAACCTCTCCATCGTCTTATTGTACTGTTAATACAAAACGGAAAGAAAATATAATACACAAAATCACATTACATCACATTTTATGACTGTTTGAAGATGTATATCGATCAACAGCAAGTTTGATTATTGCCTTTAATAACTTGATTTCTATTCAAGTTATCAAAAGGGAAGCAATAATTTGACATGAAACAGCACCAAGATATATATCATTCTAGCAGTTTTAAATCAGTCTTTATATTTTTATGCATTATCACCGAAACCTTCAAATAAGTCTCTGACATTAAAACTGCAAACACAAGTTTTATTCCATGAGCCAAGTCCCAAATTTTCGAAACATTACTTTTCTAGATGATAAAAATCTGAATTTTCGAAAATGCTTTCTAGACATCGATATCGTGTAGCTCTCTTGTAGTAATTTGATGATTTCCAAGATGGCCACCAAAATGGTCACTACTAAAACAAATAGTCTATTTTGAAAATTAAATGGAAATATTGCCTTTCAAATGTATTTTGACTTTCTCATGTAGATTTTCCAATTCACAGACAAATTTAAAGTCACGAGGAGTTCCTTGACCGAGAAACATCATGGGAATCCAAGATGGCTGCCAAAATGGCAGACATTTTGTTAGTTTCTTTTAAAATGTATAACATACTTGAGTTTGTTATCAAATGAGCCCTTTATTTTTAAACAACTACATTTATTACCTTAAGAACATTGTAATGTACAAAAGTAAATATTGAACTATTTGAAATAATATGGGGACTTGCAGTGCTACAAGGCAAGTTTTCTATGAGCAATGGTCACAGTCATCTTGTTGGTGTTTTTGGTATCATGCCAAGCTGCCAAAGGATAAGATTAGTTGTAAAGCATTGGAAAAAGTGAGATATATGCAGTAGTCCATAAACCAGGGACAAATTTATCAAATTGGTAGCACAAAGCTTATATATCTTACGATAATGCTTTCTGGACATTGATATCGAGCAGTTTTCTTATATTAATTTGATGATTTTCAAAATGGCTGTCAAAATGCTCACTACAGAAATAAAAACAGTTTTTCTTTCATTTAGCTTACCTGGGAAGTTTGTATTTAAAACATATGTTTGTTCGTTGATGTATATTTTCTAATTCAAAGACAAATTTAAACTCAGGAGGAGTTCCTTTGACCGCGAAACATCTTGTAAATCCAAGATGGCTGCCAAATATCTGCCAAGATGGCGGCCATTTGGTGATTACTTTATTCAAACAGAGAATACTTCTTGTTTTATGAAATTGTGTTTGTGCAGAACTATTTTTATCAACTTAAGAAGATTTAATCAGAAATAATGAACTACATGAAGCAACATGTAGTTTAATTGCTATGTGTAAGATATACACAGGACAAGATGATCATAATGCTGGGACGAAGTAACAACAGGTGAAACTGTAGATCCCTCATGCGAAACCTGTACCACGGGACCACGTCCACTCACGTGTGATACTGGGTTAACCAAGATCAGTTCTGCTCTGTCCCAGATGTGGCAAATTGATATTTGCTGGCTGGGTAAACACGACCCCAGCAAAAGTCTAAGACCTCTCTCAGGTAAGTGGGGGATTTGAGTGGGTACTAGGTATGACCTTGCTTGGTGACCACCCAGCCTAAACGGTGGGTGAAATCGATGACCTGTGTGGTATGGGCAGCTGTCGTCCCCTGGTCGTCCGCCATTATCAGCTAGTTGCCTAGGTGCATAAAGATCCTGCTGCCGCTTTTCCTCAGGTACGGCAGCAAACAACATTTTGGTCCTCGAAGAAAAACGCCAGAAAGCACCTGTGATCCCAATGATTGGGATATGAAGGTAGTCTTGTAAAAGGTCTATGAACGAGGAAAAAAGACCCTGGCATAGCTGAGGCAGGATTGTGTGATAGGTCTCCATATTGCATATTGCAACAAGGCTTGATGAACTTGTTCAGAGGCCGCAGGTTCAAGATTGGTCTCCATTTGCCGTTTTTCTTGGGAGCCAAGAAACATGCGCAGGCAATAACCACTGCGCGACGGTTCTGCAGCCCTTTTGGCAAGATTCTTCCTGGAGGATTCTTTTGTGTGCTGGATCTTTTGGTGTGGGAGTCGAACAGAGGATGCCCCATAATGTGGGGGAGCTGAACTCCAGAGATTAAACCTCTCGGATTTTCCGACGTATAACGTGATTTCTTCCACACCCCTGAAAAAAGGCGCCCGACAGGTACTCCCTCTAGGGGGTTTCAAACCTGCTTCATCTTCTTTCCCAACTGCAGGAACTGCTCAAGCCATGGGGTTGAAAGGTTTGTTTTCCTGGTCGGATTAGTGACCTTACCTTAACCCCTTTTGCTGGTTTGAGGAAGTTGCAGGTGCCGGGGAGGACATGATGTGAGCGCAGGGGCACTCCCGATGTTCTTGCTGTTTGCTTTCAAATACCCTCTCATCACCTCCAAGTACCTAGTCTCACCTCATCGATACTCCCATGACACCACTGCTTCAGCTACCTCACAGAATATTAAAAGACTTCTCTTGCTCTCTCAAACTCAAATTCAACCTCAAGTTTAAGCTTTAGTCCAAATGCAAGACATGCATATTGAGGCTCCAGTGCCGACCAATGTCAACCCATCTGACCAAAAGTAAAGTAAAACAAACTAGTGTCTACCAAACCAACTCAAATCACAGAAGCCATGAAACTGATATTGCAGTCAACACTGAACGATCTGTGCCCGATAATTCCAACACAGTCAGCTGACACCAGCGGTGGCAGAACGGAAAAAAATATTGGGGGGGAAGCTTAAATGGGCAATGTGTTTTTCGCTGAAGACAAAGTTTTAGCAGCGAGCACATGGAGAGAAGCCTATAGGGTGTAAGAACATAGGCCCAAGGGCCATTTTTGTGATCCAGGAGACAAAGCCACCAGAAGCTATGTGATTTTAGGCATTCCTAGGTTCAAAACACAATCAAATTACTTCAACCAGGTTGCAAATCTGCCTTGATCTGGTGATAACCACAAAATGCATCATATTTGAGACATTTTAGAGTAACATTTCTTGGGAGGCTAAACATGATAAAACCCCCCCACTTTTTCATTGAGGAGGCTGGGCCCCTACAGTCTCTCGGTTCCATCGCCTATGGTCTACACTGCAGTAACACTAACCCCCAAAGGATACAGGACACATGATAGTCTACCTAGATCAGCTAGCCAAACACCCAACCTTCTGTCTAATTCACAATCTAGTTGAAAAATTCAACAACGAAGTTTCATTCCATACCAACCTGAACAAGAACATGATCAAACACCACATCATGCATCGTCACAACAACATTCAAGACATTGTCGCATTCAAAACCGAATGCCATCACATCTGGAAAGACAACAACTTAAACCAACAACTCAAACCATCCAACTCCATTAACAACTGTAATTACTTTATTCCATCTGAGTCGGAGTCCACCGCCAGTCAAGTGCCAATCAAAAGAGTCCCAGTCCAAGGACAAAGGCCCCTACCAACTCTCACCTCTCCCATCACAAGCCAACACCAACCACTCATTAACATGGCTCACTGACTTGTCACCAAGCAAAGCAAAGACCCGCCACCTTCTCAACCTTTTGAAACTCATGCCTGCACCTTACAGACCCTACCGTGGTTGTTCACCATCTGTTTGATTTAGAGAATTATTTTCTTGTCGTCCGCTATCCATCGGCCAGCGTATCCTTGGCCCATGTTCCGTCCGTCAGTATAAGCGATGTCACAGGCCCCTTTGAGGTCATGTATCAATGTAGGTGATGGGCCAATTGTCCTGTAAACTGTACTTCCATTGTTGTTGTAGCAGCGGCAAGTGGAGGACTGGGGTTATGTCAGCAGGGACAGATTAAGACCCCAAAATCAGCACTGTGCACGAGTAATAAGTGAGTAGCAGGGTGGGTCCAGGGGCCCGCTTAAGTGCCCATTGAAAAGCTGGTGTGACCTCAAAAACTTTCAGAGACCTTAGCGAGGTGATGAATGGTGCCACCACTGGGCAGTTATGTTGATTTATGGTCCGACCATATCCTTTTTTTATTGTTATTTATCTCCATCCAGTTCAAGATTCCCAAACTGAATGGCATACCAATGACTATGCAACATTTTGCATGGCAATGCCAGCCTTTTTCAGTCTACAGGTTACCATGTTCAACCAGCTTGATTATAACAGGTCGTCTTGTCCTTGTCCCACAGTCATAGTAAGAAATACATGAGCCTTGCTTCGTATATAAACTACTTCAAGCAGGAAAAGTGCCACATTCTGATCTCAGAAAGTTTCAATATTCCTAAGATTAATTTTAATACGCTGGTGACAAATCTACACAATTATTTCTGTTAATCCAGCTTTTTGGGGGCTAATATAATTCTATAAACATGCACTAGGTGAGGAGAATGACATTCGTTATTGGGTATTATTAATCACTGTCATGTGATTCATTTCAGAAATGATATTATCATAACTAGTATTACCTCGCATTTTACCGCAATACATATAATATGTACATATACAACACACACTATTGCCTAAAAACTAAAACCAGCTGTAAAATTTGAAAGCTACTCATCTGGACCGTCCAGAAAGCATTTTCGTCATCACATGACCAACCTAGATGTATGGTGTGAAGGACGTTTGGTAGGCATTTTGGTACCGAAACACCCTTTTGTCTCATGGACTATATTATTATAGTCATCTTTTCCACATTTTCTTCAATTAATCATGTAGGTATTCTCAAGAAGAACACACACATTCTGTTTGATCTAAGTTTATTTCAGTCTTTCATGACATGTACTAGAAATCAATGAGCACTTACTTATATGACAGAGCAACAGCTCATCAAACTTTGCACAATCTATAAAATTTTAAAACAATACTAAACAGCGAACCAACTACATTATTCAGGTAATTCAGGTCTTTTACATTGTTCAACAGAGAGAGGGAAACTTTCAGACAAGTGCTTGAAGCTTGTGGAGAAAGTTCCCCATAACAAACAAAGCAAGATAATGTAATAATGGAAACTTGGCAAAGACAATGAAAACCATAACAAATACATTATAATTCTGGAAGAATTTTTAGCTAATGCTTTCAATTGTTCCAAGGCATTTCTAAAATCTTAGCCGCAAGGCACGAAGGTTACAAATCTGACAGAATTAGTGTTTCAATTAAAATGAAGTCTCACAAACCCTTCTTTGAGATCGCGACATTCTCTTGATTTTCTCCTTTCTCTTCAAGAGTTCCTTCTTCTTCTCCTCCCGACTTGCCTCTTCATTGATGATAGCCTCCTTGATTCTCAGATGCAGCAGAGTATCCAAAACCTTAAAACAGATATAAAATCACATGTAAGACCAGATGTAAAATGGTGAATATTTCGTGTAAGAAACTTTGCTAACAATTGAAAAGAAACAGTTTCAATATTAATCTTTTTACCTATAGTATCTGTCTATTATTTACACAGCTCCAATAGATCTCACCAATCTGCACCCCTAGTAGCGTACTACTTACTGCCAATTTTTTCAGGTTTCTTCATCTGTAAACAAGACGCCATTTTAGTGATAATGCCTTCTCAACGTAAGTGCCTTAACTCAGGAAACCATTGCTTGCTCGTTTGGAATTTTCTCCGACGATAGATTCATTAACCCGAATCAAAAGGTTTTGTAGTTCCGAAGCTTCTTTTTCATCAGCTGATTGATTTGCAAAATGTGTACTCACTGTCATGTCATTGTATATCATAAAATATTTGTTCAAAGGTTATTTATTCATAAACCACACCCATCAAGCAGATTAATAAAATTGTTTACAACTTTAGCAATTTGCACAATAATTAACAGCATTATCATAGCAAGTATGATCCAAAAACGGTTGCTCATTTATCCTATTTCAAGAATTTGTCAGTAAGCCCCACCTACTCATTTATATTCACTACCACAACATTATAACTTATGTACAGACCATGACCCATCTGTGTACCTGATATAGCATAAATATGATGTATCATGAGCAGAGATTGCGTTAACGACAAATTTGTTGTATATTACGCCATAGCTGAAATTTCTTAAGACATAGGTTGTACCTGCATCGTAAGATTTAAATATAGCGTGCAGAATTTTACGCCAGAGTTTTTCATTAACATAAATGAAAATCATGCACATCTTACCTCTCTGATGCGATTCAGAGTATTATTTCACACAGAAATGATTTTGAATTACTCATAAATAAAAGGAAAATGACACAACTACGAGACTAACAGCCGAATGATTCAACATGCCCGTAGTGCTGTACATAAACACATATAGACTAGTGCATAGGCCCTATGCATGATATACGTACACTGTAGAGTGTACGTGAAAGATTTGATGTTTTTTTTTAATGGAGGCTGTCAATTGTCAACGATATTATTAGCTAGGATTCTACTTTCCTCCTGTACTGTGTTGATCGTGTATCTGTAAAGTAATCACAATCTGCAAGTCAAGTTACTGTACTGTAAAGAAGTACTGTAGGCGTGTTCGAGATCTGAATAGTATATTATCGTTGACAATTGGTCAAGTTCACTAAAACCTCATGAAAGTTTGGATACGATAAACAAAAGTATTTATTTTGGGATTGTTAACCGAACTTTCATGATTCAACAATCAACATTATACAAGGATTGGGTACGAACTTTTGCTTAATATTTTTTATGATAATAATAGTCCGATTTTTTAATGTTTTTTTAATTTTAAGCGCAATTTTCATTCACTTTAGCGAGGTAGGCCTACACAAGTGTGTGTGTTAACAAGAATTACTTGCATGCTTCACTAGCGCGCAGTGCCCAATACACTACGCAGTGCCCTGTACAACTTTACAAAATACACTGAAATTCAAGGGCTTATCGTAAACAAATACGCCAGGCAAAAATTTCTAACGCAACCTCTGATCATGAGATACGATATGGTGTTTACATCATTTAGCACTTTTACATAAAGTAATGCCCACCATGCATATTAATGACATCTGCTGACAACATAAGCATGTACACAATAACCAACAAAATTATCATGCCCAATATGCTGCAAAACAGACATACAGTTGCTCATTTATCACTTTATCAAGATTTTCACTTTAAGCCCCTCCCACTTATTAATATGCATGATATCTACACCAAAAACAATAGCGCACATCTACAAACCCTGGGCTATCTGTGTACCACATATAAACTGAATCCCATGTACAGTTCTTAAAATACTGTGTTTACTCCAAGCTCTTTTGAACAAAATCATGTTAAGCCCTGCCACCCACTATGCATATTATTAACCAATGTTTATTCAACTTCAATGTTTTTACATCATGACCATGTACACACCAGCTAACAACATAATTATCCCAAAAATGAAACAAAACAGACATGCGGTTGTTAAGATACGAACATTTCATGCATCCAGTTTACCGTTCTTGAGATACTGTGTTTACAAGCTTTATTTGGCAAAACACTTTAAGCCCCGCTTACTGCACATGAGATTCAACGTTTTTATACCATGAGCATGTAAACATTAGCTAACAATAATAATTATCATACCAAATATGAAACAAAATGGACATACGGTTGTTGAAATATATGCATTTCAAAATGTTTATGCTGAGCCCCGCCCACTCATTAATATGCACGACATCATCACCCAAAATAATAGGGCACATCTACATAGCATAGGCTACCTGTGTACCAATTATTAGATGAATCCACTTCACCACTTTTGAGGTATGTTTACAAGCTTGGCAACACACACATACACCTTCATGACCGACCGCATAGGTTCCTGATGCTATCACATCGGAACCAAAAACTAATCTTTTTAATGTACATTTCTTTAATGTACAGCTTTCGGAAGTATTATGTGGAGTGCTGTGAATAGGAATTTTGTTTCATTTATCCCTGATGTGACATAAATCAGAGGTGTTTGGTGTGGGTTGATTTCAGCTGCTCGTCATTAAAGGATTAATTCAGTGGTTAAGCATGTTTATCTTATATGGAAAAGGACTTTAAAAAAAATAAAAAATGAGAAAGAAAGCATTGAAATATCTTATTCCCTTAAGGAGTTATGCAATTTTAAAGCTCTTGTCTTATCTGTGTAAAAATGACTGGTGTAGTAAGTCTACTAAGAATGGTTGGTGTCCTCATCCTCACATTATTAACAATTGTTAATGTATTTTAAACAAAATTTATTTAAACTTTTTAATTATCCGAATTATTTTTCCTCAAACTTTCTTCAGGTGGTAAAATATAATTACCCTTACCAGATTCTGTTTTCCTACTTTTCTGACATATCCAATGGTTTTTAAGGCACTAAATTACAGGAAAAAATATGATAGAATACATAAAGACTGAGGAATCTAAGGCTGTGATATCACAAAGTCTGATTTCAATTGTATCTACACAAATGATACCAAACTTTAAACCTAAATTTCTCCTTAACTGAATAAGATTGTTGAACAGTTTCTGCACCATTTTGTTTCATATAAGTTTGACTTGCTTGACCCCTGAACTTATCCTTAAAGATCAAGTTCCAATACACTGTGAGGCATTAGTCCATGGTCGTACAATAACAGGCACTGTGAGGCATTAGTCCGTGGTCGCACAATAACAGGCACTGTGAGGCATTAGTCCATGGTCGTTCGATAACAGGCACTGTGAGGCATTAGTCTGTGGTTGTACGATAATAGGCACTGTGAGGCATTAGTCCGTGGTCGTACGATTACAAGCACTGTGAGGCATTAGTCCGTGGTCGTACGATAACAGGGACTGTGAGGCAGCCCATGGTTGTACGATAACAGGCACTGTGAGGCAGTTCGTGGTCATACGATAACAGGCACTGTGAGGCATTAGTCCGTGGTCTACGATTACAGGCACTGTGAGGCATTAGTCCGTAATCGTACGATAACAGGCACTGTGAGGCAGCCCGTGGTCGTACGATAATAGGCAAACAGAAGTGAGAAGAAGCTACTTGATTACTTGTACTGTTTAGCAGATACTGAGTTTTCAATTTATTGCAAGTTTGCTCTCTTTAATATTTTACCAATTCATTTTTATGTGAGTAATTTTAAAACAATGCTTTAACAAAGCAGAATTGGCAAAGGTATTTTGATATTGGAGACAGTGATTGGCATATTATTTTTTGTAACTGTTTCTCCAGTGTCCCAAGACACAAAAAACAGGTATTTTCAATACAGATCTATAAATTTTATCTTAGGTAATAACTGTACACTTTATCAATTAAATAAGAGGGATGATGCTCTCTGCACCTTTTGTAATCTGGCAGATGAGAATATCTCCCATCTGTTTTGGGATTGTTATAAAGTTATGCAATTCTGGGATGCAATTTCTGGGTTCTTTTCCCAGGACAATGATGTGACATGTAGGGATGTGTGTTAAGGTTTCGTGGGAAAGGGGATAGAAGCTTAGAATTTGGTTATGTTTCATGCAAATTGTTTTATATACTCAACCTATATCCTCTAATCTTATATGTAGAATAAATTTCCTTGCAAGTGTTGAGAAGCACATAGCTTTTAAGAATCGACAGTTTCATTTGTACCTAATCAATATTTTAGCCATCAACAACTGATTTATATTTATTGCAAATAACTCCAGTCCAGATGTACTCATTTTATTATGTATATTTACATTTATATGGTTATCTATTCATGTCCTATGGCATATTTTTGTTTCTTATTATTATTATACATCTTGGTTCAATTTATATAAAGAATGTTCAGTGCTTTGTGTATCTTCATTCATGCATCTGCACCATTCATATTGTACATGCTTTCGTTTATATGCATCATTGTTAAAATAAGACTGCTAACAAAGTTTGCACAAAAAAATTAAGACAATTTTGTTTCAAGAAATCCTCCTTTAAATGTGACCTACAATTCACATCACTTTTTGTTCTCAAGTTGTTTTTATTTCTTTTGACTGAAACAGCGAAAGAACTTTCAAAAATCACGCAAAAAAAACCCCCACAAAGATTGGCATCTTTTAAACATTCTAATGCATTGACATCTATACCTTTGCTTTAACTTTGTAATTTCTACCCTTGACCATTCGGCCGATGAATCTGACCGCCTCAGCTGATACATCTCCGGTGTTGTCCTCTTTGAAGAGCCTTGAGATGCAGTCAATACAAGTGTCTGCAATCTATCAACAAAGAAATAAATAAATACAATTTTACAAGCAGATGGCAGAAATGAAAAAAAAAAAAAATCACAATAACCACATAATTTAATTGACGAGGGTGTTCCAGCTAAGATGATTTTACATATAAATGTTTGTTTTACAATTTTAACCAATCACAACAACATAATAGCTTACTCTGGAACTCTGAATCTGCCTGTGGAAATTCATGAAAATATAAAGTTACTGATACTAGCCCAAACATAACCTTGACGAACGTTGCTTATTCCCTCCCCCTACTACTAGCCCAAACATAACCTTGCCAAATGATGCTTATCCTCCCCCCCCTTGCCCCTTCCCTTTAGACCGGATGAGTGAAAATACCAAAGTGAGATGTAATCACTCCTTGTAATATATATATATTTTTTTAAACACCCTCACTTTTTGATCAAGTGATCCTTTGCCACTTCAATTGTTTGTTTGGTGAGGCTTAACATGACAGCAAAGGTCAAATTGTGCCCGAGAGGTTAGATTATATCAGAGGTAGGAAAAAAGGTAAGAGGAATTATCTGAGAAAAGGATGACGGTTGATAGACATGGAGCTAGGATCATAAGAGGAAGTGCAATGGGGTGAAATAAAATAAACTAAGGAAGCAGAGTGGGGAGGTGGGGTGAGGAAGAAAGGAAAACTAAATATAGTTGTAGAGGGATGTATGATGAAAAAAGGAGATAAAAAAAATCTGCAAATACAACACCTACCTTTTTATTCTTATTCTTCATAAGAAACACTATCACTGATATGAGATTGACCCGGTAGTTAAAGTGACTTGTTGCCAATAAGAGCTTGCACATGCTTTCAACAGCAACCACAGCTACACTAAGCCTGGCTTCACCTGAAAGGGGAGTGGTCAGTTTCCTTTTCTTCTTCTTGGGTTTATTCTTTGCGTCCAGTTCTGTGAACGACAAAAGTGGCAATAGAGATGGAAAAAGCTTCTTTGGCTTCTGTAGACACAATTTAGTACATTTCGCCGAATTTCATCCCAAAGTGATCTCTTAATTAATGATTCCAATTAATTAAAATAATTAGCTCAAAAATTTGCCTTTAGAACCAAGTCAGTAACAGAATAAAATGCACATACTGCAACCATAAGGGTTCAAATCAGTTTCAAATCTGTGATAGGCATGCATCAAATTTGTTTGCCTTTGAGCAATTTCTTCATTGTGTCTGCTTTTGTAATACCTACTGTTTTGACCCACACATACTTGATAAATCTCAATATGACCCAATCAAAATACATTGTGCAATAAAAATAAAAAAAAGCACTTTCAAATTATACCAACATCAGTCATGTGATTATTTGAAGCATTTAAAGGTTACATTTGAATGCTCCTTCGATGGTGTATGATTTTTGAATAATTTTCATATTGGTTTACAGGCCCTTCTACTTATCCTGTAAGAAACAGATATTATGAAGAATCTCACCATTCACTGTCTTCTCAAGAAAATCCAAGTACAACTGATACTGCTTCAAAAGGGCCTCCTCATAATTTCTTTTAATCTTGACTTCTTTGCTGAGCTGAGAAAATGAACAATATCCACCAAAGCTATGCTATTACTTATACAACAAAATACATCTAATTCAATGGAAAATAATACAAGTATTTTTGCTTTTCTGAACATGCCTTGTAAAACCTTTACTACCAACCCACCACCTGTTCCTTTTTTTCCCAATTTACAACCGCCTAAACCCTTTCCTCCATCCAATCCTTTCATCAACCGTGCATTGTTTCTTCTGCACCCGGTGCCACCCACCAATCCCAATTTCCTCTCTGCTAATCAGTCCCACCTCATGTTCACTTTACATTTTGCACCTTACCCTTCCACTCTCCTCATCCATCCGTCCTCTCCACTCCTCACCAATATGCTCTCACATAACCCATCCACCCTTTTCTCACACATCCACCCTTTTCTCATCAATCCATCCTCCTCACCAATCCGTCCCTCTACTCATCCATCTTCCTTCTACTTATCTATCCACTCTCTACTACCCAATCCACTATCTACTCACCCATCTGCCCTCCACTCACCCAAACTGCCCTCCACTCACCCATCTGCCCTCCACTCACCCAAATTGCCCTCCACTCACCGTCCTCCTCTACTCACCATCCTCTATTCATCCATTCCCCTCTACTCACACATCCCCCTTTACTCACCCATCTGCTCTCTACTCACCCATCCACTCTCAACTCACACATCCCCCTCTACTCATCCATTCGCCCTCTACTCACCTATCCACCCTCCCCTCACCCATCCCCCTTTTATTCACTCATCCCCTCTATTCACTCATCCCTGCTATTCACTCATCCCCCTCTACTCACCCATCTGCCCTCTGCTCACCCATCCGCCCTCTACTCACCATCTCCCTCTATTCACCCATCCCCACTACTCACCCAACCCCTTTCAACTCATCCATCCACCCTCTAAAGTGTTGGAAAAAGAATGGTTAATGAACTCTAGCCAACATAGCGGTAAATGGAGAAGTGTAATAGTTCAAATGGCTGTGGCATGAACTTTTGCATTCAAAAGACTGTTAGAAAAAGTGTTAGCGAGATGGTTAAATGGAGAGTACTCTTTGGGAAACCTGTGTTAGTTAACTTAAAGAAGTGATATGAGCATTTATGTGAAAACTGAAACAAACTCTGTAAAGTAAGGAGAGGTCGGTGGTTGTATATGGACACCAGTCCTCTTACCTATCGTAAAATGGATGAGGAGTTGTGCAATGAGTATAGTAAAGAAGCTAGTCATTATATATGATTGGTGAATTTGAATTGTTGAATATTAGTTATAGATGATGTCAGGGGTGCATCCTATTGATGAGGAAGGGGTGGTGTGATGCCCCGAGGGTGTCACTTAGCTTTTTACCCACTGTAACTGTATGTTTATTGTAAATGAGCCCCGTAATGCATGGTCCATGTGATACTCAAATGCGGGAACATAAGGCCAGGTATCTAGATCTCTGTTTTCTTTTGCTTTTCTTTTGTGCAGGTTCAGGTGTCCCAGCCATCAAGATAACCAGTGTCCAGACTGAAAATTCCTTTCCAATGCGAACATAGTTAACTTGCATTTTTGGTTGGGAGCACCCAAACACTTGTTCCCTAGCATTTGAAGATAGAGGTGAATTATTTTCTAAGAGAGAATGTTGGCAGATTAGCCAGGCTGTAGTTTATATTTGTATGGGGAAACAGCTTGACAGGTGGAGGCTACCGGAGACATGCAGCATTATGACTCATTGTAAGTGAGTAATACTGTATTTTCTATTCATTACTTTTTAAGGAAAGCAAAGTCAGGGATCGGGGTCAGATTTAGAGACGCTGGGCCCTTCCCTCACATTTTCCGGCTGGTACACTATTAACTCCAAATTTGGCACTAGGCTTGAACAATTTGTGTAGAGGCAAGGGTGTGGAACTTGACAATTTCTGAGTTCCCCCTTGCCAGGTATTTCAAGGATTTCTTGGTATAAACGGTTGGTATCCCTCATTAGGAAAGTTGTTAGGTCTTCTCCGTACCAGCTACACTAAAATTCTGATGTCAATCTCGTGAACTATTAGTATCGTGAGCCGTACCGCCCATGTCCCAGTAAGTTTCTTTACGAGGTATTGATTTGATTTATTAAAGCTATTTTAGTTTGCAACAAATTGCTTGAAGAGGGAACCATCTCTTGTTTATTTCACCTCCATCTGTAAAACTCTTCTCTTTGAAGTAAATTTTGAGGAAGCTTAGTGCTTCTTGGTTATTTAAGAGTTTTTTTTTTTTTTGTACCGCTCATTCGAGCCATACCTTAAACGATTTAAACGTTTATATAATTTATCTCTATTAAGTTGTACTCTGGGTGCTATTTATGTATCTCATATTGTGCCCAGTGTAGTTTTATTGAGTCCGCCAAAAGAAAAAAACTCGAGGAACTTAACTAGAATTTAGAGGCTTCCCTTGAAAAAATACCCTCCCTTTGAGCCCTATGGGACTGTTTTTGTTGTTGTTGTAACGATTGAAAGTCATTAACAAATAAAAACAAGAGGCACTCTTTGAGTTTAAAATGAAACCTATCTATCTTTGTGTAATTTATACCCTGCTCTCTCTGTGTATTGTTTTAGGCAGTAGTTAGTAGCTTGTAGCTTACACTTCCTCCCCCTTTCCCATCTGCTGTCCCGTTCACGCCTGGGGGTGGGGACGCATTTGCTGGGGTCCACCCACACACCCCTGCGATGTCTCTTTTAAATATTCATAGCCCTACTGGAGTATTTCCCCCTCCCATAACTCTCACCTCCCGACACTTGAGTGGCATCAACCGCTCAGTTATCCACCCCACCGCTCGGCCCAGAGGGTGGGGGATGCTCCTGCAATGGGGATCTGCAGCCCTCTACTCACTCATTTTCCCAATATTCACCCATCCACTCCTCCTCACCAATCTGACCTCTACTCACTCATCTGCCCTCTCCTCACCCATCTGCCCTCTACTCACCCATCTGCCCTCTACTCACCCATTCACTCCCTCCTCACCCATCCACTCCCTCCTCACCCATCCACCCCTACTTACTCATCTGTCCTCTCCTCATCCATCCATCCCTTTCCTCACCCATCCACTTTCTACTAACCAAACTACTATTTATGCCTTCTAACATAAACTACACTAAGAAGAGCAAAAGTACATCAGGTTAGAAGAAGATGAGTTGCTATAGTATAGTTGTGGTGAAAGAATAATCATTTGTAAGAAAAATGGATTTCAAAATGTCCTGTTTCTTGCCCATTTTCTTAAATAGAAATGTAAATACCTGTGCTTCTTTCTCTTTTTCTGTCAACTCTCGTATCCTATATCCAGGAATGATGTCTATGAAAACCTCGTTCAAAGACACCATGGCTAGTTTCCTCACCGTGACAATGACATCAGGTTCTGTGATTTCCATCAGCTCTCTGAGTTCTCTTAATTTCCCAATCTATAAAGAAAGGAAACAAAACATTTCAAAAGAATGTGTAAACTGCACAAAAATAAAACATTCTGCTTGGTGTCTATGAACCTTTAAAGACTGATCTTTTACTTATGCCACAAAACAATATAGGCACATCAAAAGATTGGTAACTAATGGTTCATTAGCTGAGGTACCTAAATGCCTCATCTGCCCAGATGAATGAAAGGTCTCAAATGCTTTGAAGGCCCAGAATGAAAGGTCTTAGCTGCATCAAAAAGCGGCAGATGTATGGAAAAATCCAGATTCACGAAAGGTTCAAGATGCATAGAGGCTCCAAATGTATGGAAGAACCAAGAATAATGAAAGATATCAGATAAATGTAGGGTCCCAGATTTATGAAGGACCCCAGATGCATGGATGGCCCCAGATACAATAAAGGCACTTATCAAAAATGTCTTACTGGAGATTGTCAGAACATACACTTGTATTAACAAAGTGTGCAAACTTCAATGTTCTTTATTACGCTTTATCAATTGATTTCTTCTTGCAATTAAAGGAATCTCTTAATATTAAGATAAATATTTCTTCTTTTTGATTTGCAGCTGATTCTTTTGATTTGCAATTTAATATTTCTACCATCATTTTACCAAAATATTCATATTTTTTTCTAGTTAAGATCAGCATCTCAGATATTCCAAGATTTGTGATTTTAGCTAGAAAGAAACTTGAAACGTGAATGAATCTTACATTTCTCTCTGGATTCTCCACCACAGCACTTGCAAGTAGAGCTATTTCTTGCTTCTTCTTGGCAATTTTTGCACGACGCTGGGCAAAAAGATGAAGTGTGCTGACTGCAGGAAGCATCTGTTTTGTCTGAGACTTATCTGAAAAGAAAAAAAAATTCAGATCATGATTACTACAAAACTTAGTTTAATATCTTTTATTTACAAAAAATACTAATTTGCTATTTCTATAGATGACTGTAAACAATGAACAGCTAAGAAGCTATGCTTACATTCCCAAGACATATTTCCAACATTTGAGATGATTATTTTTAATCAGAATAAGCTTATATAAATGGAAAGTTTCTTCCATGTTGTATTGATCAAAATATCTTACAGCAAGAATTATTTCTCTCCATCTCTTTGTTTTTGTCTAGAAGAAAGTCAGTTAATCCAGAATATGAAATGCTTCAGTCCACTCAGTTGTAAAATGAGTACCAGCACTGCTGGGGAGTTAACCTGCAATGGACTAGCATCCCCTCTAGGGGGAGTCATGTACTCTTATCCACTTGTGCCATGAAAACCGGGAATAAGCACCGGCTCTATAAGCCTAATGGCTCAGATAGATTTGGCTTTTATGAAATGAGGATCTTTCACAAAGGTTTTGCAGTTGGATAGGTAATTCACCTAGCCGTTATTTTTAAAAATTTGTCCAGTTGGCTTTTGGCCTGGCCAGCCTCATGCCATGAAGTATAATGCTCTTTGAAGGATCTTGGAAGAAGACGAAATTGTTCCTACCTTCTTCACTCAACACGCTTTCTTCAACTTCAAGTTGGTCTGTTCTCTCTGCATACCTGTGCTCCAGTCCCGATGAGCTCTTGACTGGCAACATACGCTTCATCATCTTCCTCTCGCCTCCATCCTTGGATTTCCGAGGTTGTCTCTCATAATCTGGTAAAGCATTTTCTTTTTCTTTACGTTTCTTCTTTCTGGCTCTAGCACTCTCTTTCTGATCCCTGATAAAGAAAAAAAATAACAAAGAAATGGAAATTATTCAAAGCTCTAAGGAACCAGTAAAGGAAAGCTAAAATTAATTTATAATTTATTTTTTTAAATGAAAAAGGGCAAACAATCCCATCAATTTGATCTATATTGGTGATTTAATTCATTTTGATTTCAAATCTAATTATAGAAATTTGACATTTTGTAAACGAAAGGCCTCTAATTAAAAAAAACACCTTATTTTCGAAGTCGGAGAGTTGTGACCGTGTACGGGCTCAGTACGGTTTGCTAAGTTGGAGTGGAAACTTTATCATTACAGTCAATGAGATATTTTTTATGAATACTTGTGTCACCGTAGCCAGTCAGCAAAAATTATTGGTACTCATATATGTTGGAAACTATTATCTAATACACAACATTTGTGAAGAAATTAAATTCTGTCCAGTATTTGTTGAAAAATGACAATGGGTTTTTCTCCCATTGACTGCAATGATAACTGACTGTTTGTTTTTCCCTCTGACTAGAGGTCGTCAAAAGAGCATTGTTACGTCGCCGTGCACCACAACATTCCCGGATGTCCGAACTCGAAAATGCTATTCACAGGAGGGCAGTGATTTGCTAGTAAACTGGATGAGGTATTCTAATCATTTGTTATTGTAAATTACTAAAAAGAGTTTTGAAAAGGACAAAACATACATTGGACAAAAAAACCGAAATGACACCTACTCTTCAATTCCAGTTAGGAAGTCACTTCCTCCTCCGATGGATTCAATGAAGTGCAAGTGCTCCTCATCAATGGTTTCATGAGCAACATCTTCTTCTCCCACTTCCTCTACAATCTCATCCTCCTCCCCTACTGATTGGATGACATCATAGTAGTCATCGTCTTCATCTCTTTCTGATATGTAACTTATTTTGGGTCTTCAAAAAAAGCATAAAGCAAATAGTATATTTTCAGGCAGACTGATAAAACAAAATTTGGGCAAAGTTATGATAAAGTTAGTGTCAGTAATATTAAATTTTCTCCAACTCATAACTTGCCCCCTTCCCCAACAAATTGGGCTCTGATGCCTATAGGTAAGTTAAAGTGACTCTAAAACACTTCAGATTCTTCCTGGGTCATATCAATAAAGGATACATCTTTCTAATATTGCTGCAGGTTTTACAGAAGGATAACAATGAAACCCAATTTTGAATAAATCTGGCAACCAGTTTCTATTACAAATCACTATATTGTACATCTCAATAATTTTTGGAATTTTTTTAGAAAGAACAAAACAGCTTTTTAGCTATCAATCCTCAAGAATTATTGATTTTTTACACTTTTTATCTCTGGACTCAAACAAAGTTTAAACACTTTTCATGAGTTTTTTCAATTTTCAAATTTGATCAGCAAAATGGGAATAAATTTGTTCAAAATTTAAATCATGACTGGAAAATTTAGCACTAGTTACTTGACATGCCTGTTTTCAACAACACTTATATTTAACCAAATTGAACTGTTGATATGGTTTGTGGCAGTGTTCTCCCAACTCACTACCATTTACAAGGAAACTACTTATTGAGAGACCCATACCTATTAAAATACAAGATTTATAACAAGAACAAAGAAAAAGAAACAACACTACAAAGTATAACATTACTTACTTTTTCTCGGGGCTACACCTGCTGCCTGTGCAAGAGCTTGGATTTTCTGCGCCCGCTTTTTAATCTTATTATTGGCTACTGGTGCATCAGGAGTTTTCTTGCCACCTTTGGTAGGTTTCTGTTCATTGGCCTCATTGAGTGCTGCTCGGCGCTGCTTAAGTCTCTTATATGTGTTTATGTTGTCTTTTTTGACTTTGCTCAGCTTTGGCTTCTTCCTCCCACTGGCAATTCCTTTCGGCTGTCAAATATCAAATTAAATACAATTTTCAGACATAAATCATACATAAGAATGATAATCTGTCAAAACATTTTCTTGAGCAAAGCGCACACATAACCAGACCCCTAGCTTTGCTAGTGGGCCCACCCTTTTCCCCTGGGGTCTGCCCTGCCCCTCAAGAGAACATTTTGTTCTTTTTAAGATTGTTTTATTTTTTAAATTTAATTATCTTAAGTAACCTCATAAATGAAATACCTTACATTGATACAGAACACAGATTGATAGCATAGTAAGCAATTGTCCTGTTTGGCTCATGAATGGCCCTTATCAATCAGAATAGTTTCATTCTGAGATATGATTATAGCTAATATCCCAGAGCTTCTTCACCATGGGATTGAGCCCCTGGACTCCATGCTGAAAAGACACAGCGCTTCAAGCGCGCATTAATGTGCATTAACCCTGCTCCTTTTAAAATCAAGCTAGGGGTCTGCCTAACCCATGGAAAGTGTAGTAACTTTAAATTGGATTTGTGTTGGACAACCACCTTATTATTCCATAAGTGTATGTCATATAGGCCTACTCACTTCTTTAACAAAATCTTAAAATTTAATGAAATATGACTGAGCAAAAACATATTTTCTTTAAGTGATAACTCACAGTTACCTCACACATATATCCAGTGGTTTTCTGCACCAGAATTTAAAAAAAATATTAAAAATCAAGTAAAGATTTATATGTGGGACTTCGTCTTCACCAGAATCACAAAGAGGAGAACACAAACACGTACATTTCTTTAAAAGGATGGTGGGGAAACATATGACCTATAAAGGACAGCTGCCTCAGGATATTATGCAGAATATTTGTCACAATCATAACAATCATAGGATTCCATAGTGTTAGATTGCATACGAATTACCTCAAATTTGGTTGATTTTTTCTTCTTTCTTGAACCCATCCCCGACCCCATGTCATGAAACTCTTAAATATTGTGAGGAAACTTTCTTTCAAATCTATCCAAGCAAAAAAAAAGCATAAAACATTTCCTCTGTGTGAGTGAAAAAGGGTGAAATTTGAAACACTTTTGGAAGGCAAAAACAAATTTGTGGAATAGGAGATATAGTTAGCCATCATGATCTGCAATCACAAACAACTGTCAACACAATAGTAAAATTCATTCAAAAATATTTAAACCTGTATGTCAATAAATTCCAGAAATTATGGCTGCTATCAGCAAGAGGAAATACCCAATGAGAATAAAGTTAAGTCCTCGGGAAGATGGCTCACTATCTGCTTAAAAATATGTATCAGTATTAGTACCATATGACAAAACAAACATGTCAATAGTAAAGAGCTGCCCTAGTAGACAGGATTGCTAGTAATAGTACATAACCTCTCCTACAGTACAGTGGTCACAAAAGAACATGAAAATTAACACAGATGCCCTTAACTTTTACCTAATGTAGCCATACAGACATAAAGCTGAACAACTTTTTTCCACATATGCTTTTGTAGATTTCCCAAATTCTTTGTGAAAAAGGGTAAAAATGGTCAATTTTCTGGATGAAATTAATTGTCTTGTGCAGAGGATGATAGCATTGCAATTAATGTTGCAAAAGCATGCGTACAACTTGAAAAGGGGAGGGGTAAAAACAATGATGCAGATGCAAAACAAATCACCATGCGCGATCATTACAAGACACGATAATTGCGTTGTTGCGCACTATCATTATTATTCAAATTGGATTACCTCAACGCCCTTGTTCTTTTCTTAATATTAATACATACAAATTGTACAGCGTCGCACATAAGTAAGATGCAAGTAGGGCACACACTAATGCATTCATACACTCAAGGCTGCACAAAAGATGCAGATACACATTCAAAATATGTCAGTAATTTCTTTATGCAAGCATTCCATTGGTTGGAGATCATGCTTACAGTACGTGCGTGTTACAATTTTGTCAAGATGCTCCCGGAAAATGTGTCAAAACTTTATTTTTGAATGAAAAATGTGTTTGTTTGTTTGTTTGATGAAGTCTTAACGGCACCACGACAACGAGGGTCAAATTGTGCCTGAGAGGTCAGAACATTTTAGAGGTGGGAAGAAAAGAAAACAGGGAGAGAATGAGAGAAATTCAAGAACAGAAGTCAGAAAGCTATGATCGAGAGAGGAGGTGCATGGGTGAAACAATACAAAGTAAGGAGGGGGTGGAAGAGGAGAATTAAATATGGTTGTAGAGGGACGCATGATGAAGAAAGGAGATAATTTAACTGGAGGATTTTTTTAAAAGAACTCAGCAATTGAGTTGTGGGGAGCGAGAGAAGCTCTGGGAAGGTTGTACAGGGGGCAAGCAAGGAGAACGTGATGGATAGTGAGGATACAGTGGCAATTGTTACAGAGGGGTTGGGGGGAACCAATAAGGAGGTGGGAGTGAGTGAGGTGGGTGTGACCAATTCTAAGACAGGTAATATGAAGATTGTCGATACGAGAGAGGTTGTTGATAATGGATTTGATCGAGATTGTGAGCTGGATGACATAGAGTTTGTTATCAATTTGGGAGTTCCATGAGGTTTGCCAGCAGTCACGAACAAGGGAAGCGATAAGCGGTTTGATGTCAGAGAGGGTTTTAGGAAAAGGGGTAGAGAGGAGGTTGAGGGCAAGCTTAGCGGCTGCATCAGCCCTGTCATTGCCAGGGATGCCAACGTGGCTGGATTTCCAGAAGAAAAGAACCCTTTTCCTGCAGATGGTGGGAGAAAAGAGTATCCTTTATTTAAGAATGCAATTGAGCTATTACGATAATTACAAGGTATAAAACCAATTCAAGTTTGTGTGCTGATTTTTAGGTCTTCATACCGAAAATCAACTTGCCCAGAATTTCTGGAAACTGTTTTGAAAACACACGTTGAAGCTAATTGACTTTGCTTAAGCGTATATTTATGTATGTAACCGTTCATACTCTAAATTAAAGATTTAGAGTGAATGAGTTGGGAGTATGAAGATTCGTACTAGGCCTACAGCTGCCCACGACAATATCATCTGTATGGCCTCGATAGTATTAGTAGTAGTAGTTGCGCGAAATCACGACACATTTACAACTGTCAATGTTTCTAAATCGAGCTGCAACTAACTTACCCTCTTTTTCCCCATAGTTGAAACAATAAGAGTTTATCTTCTAGTGTGAAATACTTTGCTGGAAATTACGTGAAAGTATAATTATCTCACAATCATTAAATTCTTCTCACAACTTCAACGTTCTAATCCACATGCTGACTTTTAGGTAGCATGAAAGTATTAAGACCCTACTGGAACATCATCAGTTGGCATCAGTTTTTTCTGGCATAACATAACATAACAAGACGACGGGCTAAGAAGAGTTAGTCACACCATACAAAGCCCAAACTAACACACCACCACCACAAAAAAAATAGGATATTGAAAAATTAAAGACGCATAACCAAAGTAACCATGAAAACATGCGTTAAAGCATATCTTTGAATCTCGCTTTAATGATATTAAGAAGCAAAATTGGCAGGCTGATGTCCGACATAATCGCTTTTGATAAATGAATAAATAAATGAATAAATAAATGAATAAATAAATAAATAAATTAATAAATTAATAAATAAATGAATAAATGAATAAATAAATGAATAAATAAATAAATAAATAAATAGATAAATGAATAAATAAATAAATGAATGAATAAATAAATAAATAAAGAAATAAATAAATAAATGAAAAATGAATAAATAAATGAATAAATAAATAAATAAATAATAAATAAATAAATAAATAAATAATGAATAAATGAAAAGAAATAAATGAATAAATAAATGAAAATGAATAAATAAAAATAAATAATGATAAATGAATAAATAAAAATGAATAAATAATGAATAAAATAAATAAATAAATAAAGAAATAAATATAAATAAATAAATAAATAAATAAATAAATAGATAGATAGATAGATAGATACATAGATAGATAGATAGATAGATAGATAGATAGATAGATAGATAGATAGATAGGTAGATAGATAGATAGATAGATAGATAGATAGATAGATAGATAGATAGATAGATAGATAGATAGATAGATAGATAGATAGATAGATAGATCAATTAATCAATCAATCAATAAATCAACCAATCAATAGATCAATTATTCAATAAAAAATAAATCAAGAAATCAACCAATCAATAGATCAAGAGATCAATCATTCAATAAAAAATATATCAAGAAATCAAGAAATCAGTCAATCCATCCATCCATCCATCCATCCATGCATACATACATACACACATACATACATACATACATACATACATACATACACACATACATACATACATACATACATACATACATCAATAACTGAATAGATCAATTGATCGATTGACATATCGGTCGATCAATCATTCAATCATTCAATCAATGAATCAATGAATCAATAAATGAATAAATTAATCAATCAATACAATATTTTTACTCCGTTTATTACCATCTTCAACAACACCAATAACAATTCATACATTTGCAAAAGAAACCTCACATAACGAATATTAATAACAAATATTAGATGACTTTTTAACATAACTGAGAGCAGATAATGATATAATGTACAATGCAATCAATTGAAAATAATGAGAAAAGCACATCTGTTTATTCTGCGACTTCATAGAGTGATAAGTAAATGGAAAAAAAATCGATAAAAACACAACTAAGCGAAGAATTAGCAAAAGCTAACATAGTAAAAACAGTAAAAGAAGAAAATAACCAATGAAAGGAAAGCGAAAAATATACAGATGTACCTTGCATCCATCTATTTACAACAAATTTACATTAACGGGGGTAAAGGAAGAAGTAACACAATATGACGCAATGAATATCAACCGTCAGAGAATGTGAACAGTACAAAAAAGAAAAATAGGTAGCAGGGCTTTGTTTAAAAAGTTAAACAAAGCAATAAATTTCACAGCGTCAAAGTAGAGAGTTGTTGGCTTCAGATACATAACAGCCTTATCCACATACAAAAGTAGTCAATTGAATGTAGAATCCATGCAAGTATAAGTGCAAAGAATGCAGTGGTTAAGCCTACATACTAGTTTTACTTACATAAATTATAAAGAAGGTTGCTATTTGGGTTGCTATGACGATTGATATACCCATTAACTTGAAGATTGAATAGCAAAATGCAATGAAAATGATTAACTTGGGCTAAAACAGACTTACACCTGCAATTATAAATGTAATCATTAGCATGAATTAGGAAATAATTTAGGGGCTTTTATATTATCTAGTTTATGTTTATATATTTATATAGCGCTCAATATATATACAATGCACATTCAGCGGCGCTGTACAGAAAATAAATAAAACTGTTCATAAAGTTAATAAAATTCATAGGTTAAAGATAAACACAAACAATTATAAAAAAGCCTGGGTGAACAAAAAAGTTTTTAGTTCCCGTTTGAAATTGTCGTAGTTATTGATGCAACGAAGAGAAAATGGCAAACTATTCCATGTGATAGGGGCAGCTACAGCAAACGACCTGTCTTTAAATGTTCTGCGTTTTGTGAGAGGAATGTCGAGGAGAATGCCCATGGTGTTAGAAGAAGAGCGTAAACCTGTTCGACCTTTACGTATAATGATGAGTTCTTTAAGATATGAAGGAGCCAGATCATTAAGACATCTGTAGACGTATATTGCAATTCTATATGTTATTCGGGATTTTATTGGTAACCAGTGAAGGGAGCGAAGAGAGTCAGTACAACTATCATACTTTTCTCTACCTAGAACCAGCTTGGCAGTCATGTTCTGGACCCGTTGCAACTGTTTTATATCACAATCAGGAAGTTCATAGTACAAGGTGGTTAAATAGTTGAGGTGAGGTCAAACCAGAGATAAGGCAAGTGTTTGGCAAATGTAAATTGTCAAGTACTTCCTTATGCTCCTGATCCTACTAAGGTTGAAGAGTGCAGTTTTACATTTAGCCTTAATCTGTTGGCGAAATGACAGTGATTCATTCCAGTAAACTCCAAGATATTTGATCGAGGTAGATTTTTTTACTTCGATACCACTCACCACCATGGAAAGGGAGTTGCACTTTTGTAGTTGGTGTTTGCTACCAAACAAGATAAACTCTGTTTTACGAGGGTTGACTTTTAATTTGTTTGAATTCATCCAAGAGTGAACTTCAGGTAGGCAACTTTCCAGTTTAAAATTGCATCTCTTTCAAGATCTCCTTTGGATGTAAATTCCTTTATAGAGAGCATGGTCGTCAGCATATCCCATGACATTGATGTCAAAGGCATTAATTACACCACCTAACAGGCTGGCATGAGCGGAATACAACTCTGGCCCAAGTATTGAGCCTTGGGGTACAGAGAAGTTTGTGTTCTTTTAGTCAGAAGAAGCATCCTGAACAGAAACATAAAATGATCTGTTGGACAGATAGCTTTGGAACCACGACAGTGCGTCATCCTGTACTCCATACATGTTGCTTAAAGTCTTCAAGAGAATGGCGTGGTCCGTGTCAAATGCCGCGGACAGATCGAGACCAACAAGTGCTATAACTTTTTGATTTCCCATGGCTGCCAATAGGCTATGTCACAATGTATTTTCATAAGTGCCGTCTCTATACAATAACTGCTGCGGTAAGCACTTCGATATGACGGTAGAAGGTCACTATTTGAGAGATGATCATTGAACTGTAGAAGTGCACATTTTCCCACTACTTTTGACACATATGTGAGATTGGATATGGGTCGATAATTGTCCAAAGAATACAATGACTTTATTAAGAACAACGGGGTTTGAAATAATAAGCCTCACAGCATCACTCTAGAAACAAGTAAAAATCGGGCAATCCCAAAAGAGATGAGATAAAGTCTCATCTGAGGAATTACAAAATGTACACAAGGGTGAATCTATTAAACCTATCTTATTCAAAAAATAATTGGTACCCAGTATCCTGTGAATGAAACGGAATTGGAAATAATAAAGATTATAATCCTTAACAGCTTTAAAAGATAACAGAAAGTTTTTGTTCCAATCAGTAACTTAAAGAAAATCGTCGTTCCACTTATCTAAACAGGATGGTGACTTCTTGTACTGTTTTACGATAGAATAATAGATTGTTCTGTTGGAAATGCAATCAGAACAATAAATTGAAAAATTTGATTTATTACGGGTAACATTAACAGAGTTGGCAACATGGGGAGATAGATTATGTTTCCAAGAGGCAGGTATGCAAGAGATAATACCAAAGCAAATAAATACCAAAAGCAGTCAATCAATCAATCAATCAATCAATCAATCAATCAATCAATCAATCAATCAATCAATCAATCAATCAATCAATCAATCAATCAATCAATCAATCATTCAATCAATCAATCAATCAATCAATCAATCAATCAATCAATCAATCAATCAATCAATCAATCAATCAATAAATCAATCAATCAATCAATCAATCAATCGGTCAATCAATCAATCAAACAAACAATCGATCGACCAATCAAACAATCGATCAATCGATCGATCGATCAACCAATAGATAAATCAATTAATCATCAGTCAGTCAATCAATCAGTCAATCAATAAATAAGGCAATGACATGTTGGTATGATTACGGTACCCCTTCCGAACAAGTAGTAACTATTAAAGAGAAATTAATATTAGTAAGCCCCATCCCCTCACCACGCCCCCCTCCCTCCATTCACACACACAAACATACATATAGACACTCCATATATACATATACACATGCTATCAAAACAAATTCATCAATGCAATTTCCTGGTTAAATCCCCATCATAATGTTGATGCACTGGATACAAAAAGATTGGGTGCATGGTAAAAATATACATTGGAAATTGATCAAACTTGGATCAGCCATAACTCTAAACCGGTCTTCTTGAAATAGATAAAATGATTTGTTCATATATTAGTGCTCTTTTAACCAATATATAAATTTCACATATCCATAGACGTTTAACTCTTTAACGAAATCTCACTTTTAAAAGTATATTGACCCTCAGACTCGTGCATCCTATTCGAAAACATATGTATTTCTTTAAAGTCTTCTTATCCTATACTGTACCGACCATAGGCGT
This sequence comes from Chiridota heheva, assembly GCA_020152595.1. Taxonomy (NCBI): domain Eukaryota; kingdom Metazoa; phylum Echinodermata; class Holothuroidea; order Apodida; family Chiridotidae; genus Chiridota; species Chiridota heheva. The sequence continues at coordinate 501,237 of JAIGNY010001341.1, read as the reverse complement.
AGGAACAGGGGAACGTGCCCCCCCCCCCACAATGTTGCAGTAACAACATGGTACCCTCAACTAAGTCAATTTGTTTACCATTGAACTAGTGTTGTAGCATATCTTTGTGTCCCCAATGAAGAACATGTTCCTACGCCTATGGTACCAATATTCATATCATTGGAAGAGACCCATTCTTATTACTTCTACAATTAGAATTGAAACTTAGGCGATTGACAGAAATGTAGGCCTAGCACTGGAGTCAGCGAGTAATAATTCCCCACACGTGGCAATTTTTTTTAATAAAACTGGATAGAATTACTGATGAAAGTTGACTGAAGTGAAACAAATAGTTTTGCAAAATGGTACATTTTGGACCCCGAAATAGATTATAAAAACACTACAAGAATATGTACTCTAAGGATATGATACTAGTCAAAAATCATGTAAAGTACGTCATAGAAATTGAATTGCACATTGTTAAATTAAAAATCTTGAAATCACGAATAGAAATGCTTTAATGCTAAAGTTTTTTGAGAACAAAAATATTTATTTGCTTGAATAATGATATGGAGGTTTTCAATAATGAACAGATGAATGAAATATAATATGGGTTTGTGAAGAGAGAGTCCCATAGATTTTGAAGAAATTGTGCGTAATGATTGAGGAATGATTACATGGACCATTTTCCTTGTCAAAAAGTCTAGGGGATATATGCAACCAACCCCCTAGATATACGCCCAGAGGCGTAAATACCGGTTCTATGGGAAAAGGGAGAAAGGAAGGGGAAGGGGGAAGGGGGGGGCTCGTCGGTAATATTTGAGATTCGTTGTAAATCTGGTATAATACCGATTTTGATTATTAACTTTTTTTACAGGGAGGCAGTTTTTTTCTTCGAATGGGCTGCTAATTTGAGGCGGGTCCCATTCAAAATGGTCTACTGACGTGGGATGTGTACAACTGTGAGTGGCATACATCCGTTTTTAATTCATTGGCGCGTTAATTCCAGTCCATGATCACTGATAATATAGTTCTTTTATTAGCCTGTAAGATTAATTTGTAATAAATAATTACACTTTTAGAAAATGTACTTTGTAGTGCTTTCTTCCATAAAAAGCTTATAATCTGAAATTTAATTATATCTTCTTTTTTTTAATCCACATATTTCTGTAAGAAATTCCGCCCCCTCCCTCCACCCCACCCCTCTTACTAGCTACGGCTCTGATTGCGTGCATAACAGCAAAATATTGTTGGTATTAATGGAAAAAATGAAAATACAAGGAATTCACTGATATTCTTTGGAGTTAGTAAATGTTTCCCATTATCTCATATGATATGTCACTATATACCTCTACTCAAAATAGCACACAATTTAAAATCCGACATATTTTTGTAAGAATTAAGACATACCCTCGGCCATACGTACACAGTTTATTATTCCTTTTTATTTTTTACCTCTTCCACATTTCAAGCTTTGTCCAAACAAAGTGATCCGTTCAGATTTCTTGACGATCTTGAAGATTACCCGGACGATCGGACATCCAACGCTCCCCCTATGGATCCACCTTTTCGATAATTTTAAATCAATGAAACAGGTAGCTACGAAATAGTTAGAATGATTGGAAATGCGTATACATGATATCTTTACTTCGTCCTCTTTTTTTATATTCTCAACAATGATGAAACAAAACTCATCATGTTGAATGGTTGAACAACTTTTTTATATTTTTTTTTTTTATCAACGCCAGGTGAATATCAATATACATATCGCCTACACAAACTTGAACGTCGATTCATGTAGTCATTACCTGTTCTGACTAAACAGCTAATTGATTTTTGAAAACAATTCGAATATATACTTTCACTGAAAATAGGTTTTAAAATTTTACAATAAAACAAGCAAGGCATTTGCAAATCTTCTAAAATTCCAATTTCCAATTTTTCAAAACCACTAACTTTCTGGGAATAACAAAAAAAGATATAAAATTTACGAGTTGAAAACCTCCGAAGTATTAGCCAACTCAAGTTGTATGTTCGGAAACATAAAAGAGTCATACCGATGTAATATTATAAGCGTGTTACTTGCTTCAAACTTCTACCCGCAATTCGTTTTATACTTTCATTTCTGGAGACGAAAACTGGACAAGAAAAAATCAAAAATGAAAATAACAATCAAAATAGAAAGAGAGAGAGAGAGAGAGAAAAAAAAAGGAATTTTGCCAAGTCTGCTTTTACACTTTTAAAAATAAACTACAGTGTGAAATTTTATTATACATGATCATCTAATTATGAGGATCCCGGGTCCTGTGGCCCATGCTAACTGAGGGCATCGGACTAGGGGACTGTCACCAGGTCCTCTAGTTCGAGGTCAACAGCCAGCATGGGCCACGGGTAAGCAAAGGTCTGTTTCATTCATGGAATTAAACAAAAATTAAACCAAGATTACAGAGACAAGGACGTAAGAAGGGACAGCTCTCAGATAAGGGGAGAGGGTGGAGTGTGTGTGTGGGGGTGTGGAGTGGTGGTGGAGTAGGGGATGGAGTGGGGTGCAGTGGGGATAAAGTGGGGTGGAGTGGGGTGGAGTGGGGTGGAGTGGGGTGGAGTGGGGGTGGAGTGGGTGTGTGATGTGGTGGGGTGAAGTTGGGGGAGAGGGGGTGGAGGAACTAGGATCGCAAAAACGTTCTCGGTTAGAAGCGGAAAAATTAATAAATTGGGAAATCTTCAATTTTCAGGAAATTTGTTCAAATTTTTCCATCAATTTTCGGAAAATTTACCAAAATGTCCATTAATTTGAAAACATTTCCATTTAATTTAATGCTTTTTTGAACTTTCAAACTGGGAAGAAAGTATGCAACCGTGAAGGTAAAATCTTCCGGGCTTTATGTATGCCTCTGATGGAGAATATATAAGTATTCTCTCTTGAAGTCTTAGTGTATAACCGAATACGCAGGCGACGACCCCGTCATTGTAATTGTGTGTTCAACTCTCTCTCTCTCTCTCAGTCTTAGTGCCCCTCTGAGAAACAACCTGGTTACGAGCTTACATAGTCCTCGGCCCTCATACATAACCCCACACAAAGCCATTTCTCCAACTTTGATATGTATCTGTATCTGTCCAGGAAACAGGTCAGGAAAGTGGGAATCTGAAGTGATCTATTCTGTCATTCCCGTTATATTCATTTATGGTGATGTCGCCTCCATTCTGTATTTACAAAATTTGCATACTCACCGTCGGTTTCCAATGTGTTTCCGTGTTGTACACATAATGCTTACATTTACTTAGTACGTTGCGTACCGCGTACGTAGCCTTATAATGCATTCATAACAATATCGGAAGTAGGCATATGACAGTGCACGCATATATTTGAGTGATTTTGGATGCCAGGTGGAACTCACAGACTGTGGAAATCACATTCCACCATGATGATTCTGGACGGGAATAACATAGTTTTTCTATCAGCAAAATCCAAATACAGGATGGATTTTGGAAGGACATTTTTTTATTTTTTATTCCTAGTAGTTTTCATTGTCTTTCAGTGCCGAACTTCTGAGGCCTCTTGCAAAACAGATTCTGAGTGTTGGAATGGAAATTGTGTAGAATCGAACTGTGAATGTTTTGCGGGATGGACTGGTGCTAGTTGCGATCAGTGTGGGGGTAGAATTGGGTATGTTTCTCAACACAAATTTATATTATTATAAACTATGAATAAAACATAGTTTTATTCCATTCTTAATCTTTTATTAGTATTATCATTTTCATTTTTAATCGCATTTACAAAAGTTTTAACGTGAGTTAGCCTAGGGCGAATAGCCCAGGGAGTTGTCCAAATAACAAGTCCCTGATTCACCACAGCATTTGTATTTTGTACAATGTCACATACAAATTTTGTGTTAAGCTGTTTCGCATGAATATCATTAATATGCTAAGCAATGTGAAATTTGTTGCAAAGAAAAGTATTTCATCTAAGCCCCTAAATTGTGTCTGTTGTTTACCAACCTGTAAGTTTAGAATTTGCATAAATAAAATGAAATTCTTGAACAATTAACTTAAGGCCCTAAACGTTAGAACAGATTGATAAAAAAAAACAGGGCTTACCTGAAACTTAAACAATAGGGGCACCAAAATTGCATATACCTCAATTAAACACTCCCAGAAATCTACTTAATGTCCGATTTGTCATAATATTTCAGCAAAAGAATAAAATCTGCACCTCGAAATGGCTGAAAATGAGGAAAAATCAGAGCTTTTTGTGCAGTCAGTTACACTGAAAGTAGGCCCTACTTATTAGGTACTTTCATACCATAACGTTTAAGACCTAATTTTTGCCACAAATATAGGCTACCGCGTTTTCAGCCATTCCGGGATGCAGGATTTTTTTCCTTTTGAAGCGTCATGACAAATCGGACAATATTTATATTTCTGGGAGTTTTTAGTTGAGGTACAGTATGTATCGTTTTTTCTCCCATTGACCACAATGATAAGTGCATCTATCGTTTGAGTTTCGGGTGAGCCCTATAGAACAGGTATGATCTAAATGTCTGCTCTATCTAATATAAATCATTATAATCAAACAATTTATTAACTGGTTTCTCAGTAATATCCATTTTCAATAAATAATATACTTACAGTGATGGAACCAGATTCGTTATTCTATTCAAATTGGTTTGTAACTCTAGCTGAGAATTAATAACTGAAGAATACAGGTTTTGAAATTGTCCCCGCTGGCCAGTGCACATCTGAAGTGAAAATAATAGAGGACTCCCATCCAATCGAATTTAGTGAAATCATAATTTACCCAAGTATTTCAGTCATTTTTACTGGAAGGAACCAACAACTATGGCTGTACAGCACACTTCGGAGGTGGACAAAGCAACTAAGCCTTGCTGCACACTTCCGAGCTGACCAGACAAAGAACATCAACAGTGCAGTGCACTTCCGAGGTCAAATAAGAAATTTATCTGAAATCTTCATTAAGATTTAATGAAGAACGATAGCTTATTAAAGGTTTACGGTTAATTTGACATGTGACCTCAGAAGTGCGCTACCTCTTCCACAGTGAGATTCAACCTGTATTTTATCGTTGTACCCTAGCGGAAATACAGTAGTAGAGTTGAAGAAATAAACCAATGCATGGATTGATTGATTGAATGTATTTATAATTATTCACTGTGAGACAGGCTGCTGTGAGATCAAATTTATATAAACAAATTGACACAATAATGTTATTTAAAAAAATTAAAGACAAAAAAAAAAAAAACTAAGGTTAAATTGAGCAATTTATTGCACAAGCTACAAAAATGATCTACACAATAAAATTCAGCAATATAACAGAAGCGGAATGGTGGAAGAAAGTACAGTGTTTTTTTATTGGTGGAAATTCTGTGATAAAACTTCCTGAATTTACTGGTATATGTTTCAGGAAAATGTATGAAATTGTATGAACTACATGTAGATGGTGGATATTCTGAAGCCTTCAAACACCAGGGCTTCATCAGAAGTGTACGTCTTTGGAATACCATCCCACAACACAACCATCTGTGGATTTATTCCAAGCAACCGTTTCTCAATGAATACCTTCTTTATGTGGATTTATCCAGCTACATACACTTGGTGTTTTGGCATCATAGTGTATTAATCGTAGGTGGGATTTAAAGGGGAAGGGGGGAAAGGGGGCACTTTCTCCCGACTTTTTCCGAATTTGTATCTTTTGTATGGTGTTTTTTTTTGCATCTGAGCATGATATTGGGGTTTTACCCCCTCTCACCCCCAGCCCCACTTTCGGTGGGCAAATCCCACCCATGGCATTAACCGTTCCTGTTTTACTTGTTTTTTACTGTTTGTTTCTGGTTCAGTCATTTGCACAATTGTTAGCACTTCTCTGTAATGGTTCCTGTACAAAGCCTTTTTGGAGTAATAAACTGACGACTGAAGAATGTTGTATTTACAGTACATGTTGTATCTCTGAAACATTTTTTGTGTTGGATCAAATAACAAAATATTTGAAATAATAATTATATATCTGTCTAGCAATTAAAACTTCAAGAGAAGTACCTTTCTAGAGTTATGAATCTTTGAACCACTTTCTTAACCTGAAGTGTAATACCCTCCTCCACTGAAGGTGATTTCAACATCAAAGAGACTTTATACTTACAAAATTTGCATATATCTGTAACTTATAGCTTTGTAAAATGGCAGTTCTCCTTGAAGGAGTAGTTCAGTGGTCAAGCATGTTTATCTTATATGAATCTGAGGCAGTGACATCACAACTAGTCTGATTTCAGTCGTTTCTACACAAATGATACCAAACTTTAAACTTGAATATCTCCTTAACGGATTAACATTTTTGAACGCTTTCTGCACTATTTTGTTTCTTTTGAAGTCCTCTTTCATATAATGTAAGATGGACATGCTTGACCACTGAACTAATGCTTTAAAATGTGTTGTCAGCTTGTTTACTTTGGTTTCTCATTTTTCTCTTGCAAATTAGCTCTTGAACAGTTCAATGCTTTCATATTGAACACTGCCATAATTTAGCATTGTTTGTACAGCAATGCTGATTTGTTTATGAATAGATACAGCCAGCTTTTCTTTCTGTGATCCAGATTTAAAAAAAGTTTCTGACATCAAACCGCTTATTGCTTTCCTTGTTCGTGGCTGCTAGCAAATCTCATGGGACTCCCAAATTGATAACAAACTCCACTTCATCCAGCCCACCATTCTGATCAAAACCACCATCAACAACCTCTCTCGTGTCGACAACATCCACGTTACCCGTTTAGAATAGGTCACACCCACCTCACTCACTCCCACCTCCTTACTGCCTCCCTCCACCCCTCTGCAACAATTGCCATTGCACCCTCACAGTCCACATCCTCCTTGCCTGCCCCATGTACAACCTTCCCAGAGCTTCCCTTGCCTCCCACAACTCAATAGCTGAGCTCTTGCAGAAAAACCCTCTGGATAAGATTTTCCTTCCTTCATCATGCTTCCCTCTACAAGCATATTTAGTTCTCCTCTCCCACCCCCTCTCTCTACTTTTGCCCCTTTTTGCATCCCTGCGTTTAGTCCCTGTGTATCTCTCAATTCCCCCTATTTTCTTTTCTTCCTACCACTGGAATGATCTAACTTCTCAGGCACAATTTGACCCTCACTGTCATGGTGCCGTTAAGCCCTCATCAGACAATTAACATAAAAAGTTTTAATTGTTATACCATGATCTTGATTCTGAGAACACAATTATTTGTTAGAATGCTTGCCTTACCGCTCCTTTCTCCTGGGTATAGAAATATAGGCTTCTCTAAGCAAATTCTTCCATCTCTTTCTGTCTCTTGCTAATGTAAGGAGCTAAAAATTTCTCCTTATAGTAAACATACCTCCGTGGTGTAGTGGTTAGTGCTTTGTTCTTTCATCCGCATGTCCCTGGTTCGTATCTCGGTGGGTCTGCAACCAGTGAGTTCACAACTGGTTATCAAAGGCTGTGGCCATCTTGATATAATGTCCAGCACTGGATGCTTTCAGGACGTTAAACCTTGCTATGCTATGCTACTTTAAGAGTACTTAAATAGCATCTTGTTAATAACTTCTACTTGGAAAAAGGATTGCTTTCTTACCATTGTTGGTAATAAAAATGTCCAAAGAGGATAATAAGTCCCCTCTACCTAGAATTGTATCAGACAAATTACTGTTAAATGCACATCATTGAGTGACCTCTCTATTGTAAAGGTCCTTAAGCCATCTTATTTAAATGAGACATTTGATATGCTTCAGGGAAGGTTATAAATGGCATCGATACTTAAGGACAGGCATTTGATTACGATTTGGTGTAAAAAATGTTATGAATGGCATATGATGTCACTCTGACATCATCTGTTTACATCTGAGGTCACAATAGTAGTAGTCTGTAGAAAATAAGTATTTCCCTGAAAGTTTTATGAAATTTTAGAGACAGTAATTTGTTGATTCATGTTTGATAAATTCTTAGAATAATTTTACTTCCCGTCAAAATGTTTTAAATATCACTGATTTGGATGTGCTGGTCAGAAGAACTTAAACGACCAACCAAGTACAACATCTGTTGAGAGAAGAACTCAAATGACCAACCAAGTACAACATCTGTTGAGATAAGAACTTAAACGATTAACAAGAGTACAACATCTGTTGAGAGAAGAACTTAAACGACCAACTAAGCACAACATCTGTTGAGATAAGAACTCAAACGATCAACAAGAGTACAACATCTGTTGAGAGAAGAACTCAAACAGCCAACCAAGTACAACATCTGTTGAGAGAATAACTCAAACGACCAACCAAGTGCAACATCTGTTGAGAGAACTCAAACGACCAACTAAGTACAACATCTGTTGAGAGAAGATCTCAAACGACCAACCAAGTACAACATCTGTTAAAAGAATAACTCAAACGACCAACAGAGTACAATATCTGTTGAGAGAATAACTCAAACGACCAAGCAACTACAACATCTGTTGAGAGAAGAACTTAAACGACCAACCAAATATAACATTTGTTGAGAGAAGAACTCAAACGACCAACAGAGTACAACATCTGTTGAGAGAAGAACTCAAACAGCCAACCAAGTACAACATCTGTTGAGAGAAGAACTCAAACGACCAACCAAGTACAACATCTGTTGGGAGAAGAACTCAAACGACCAACAGAGTACAATATCTGTTGAGAGAAGAACTTAAACGACCAAACAAGTACAACATCTGTTGGGAGAAGATCTCAAACAGCCAACCAAGTACAACATCTGTTGAGAGAAGAACTCAAACGACCAACCAAGTACAACATCTGTTGGGAGAAGAACTCAAACGACCAACAGAGTACAATATCTGTTGAGAGAAGAACTTAAACGACCAAACAAGTACAACATCTGTTGGGAGAAGATCTCAAACAGCCAACCAAGTACAACATCTGTTGAGAGAAGAACTCAAACGACCAACCAAGTACAACATCTGTTGGGAGAAGAACTCAAACGACCAACCAAATATAACATTTGTTGAGAGAAGAACTCAAACGACCAACAGAGTACAACATCTGTTGAGAGAAGAACTCAAACAGCCAACCAAGTACAACATCTGTTGAGAGAAGAACTCAAACGACCAACCAAGTACAACATCTGTTGGGAGAAGAACTCAAACGACCAACCAAGTACAACATCTGTTGAGAGAAGAACTTTAACGACCAATCAAGTACAACATTTGTTGAGAGAAGAACTCAAACGGCCAACCAAGTACAACATCTGTTGAGAGAAGAAGTCAAACGACAAACCAAGTACAACATCTGTTGGGAGAAGAACTCAAACGACCAACCAAGTACAACATCTGTTGAGAGAAGAAGTCAAACGACAAACCAAGTACAACATCTGTTGGGAGAAGAACTCAAACGACCAACCAAGTACAACATCTGTTGAGAGAAGAACTTTAACGACCAATCAAGTACAACATTTGTTGAGAGAAGAACTCAAACGGCCAACCAAGTACAACATCTGTTGAGAGAAGAAGTCAAACGACAAACCAAGTACAACATCTGTTGGGAGAAGAACTCAAACGACCAACCAAGTACAACATCTGTTGAGAGAAGAAGTCAAACGACAAACCAAGTACAACATCTGTTGGGAGAAGAACTCAAACGACCAACCAAGTACAACATCTGTTGAGAGAAGAAGTCAAACGACCAACCAAGTACAACATCTGTTGAGAGAAGAACTCAAACGACCAACCAAGTACAACATCTGTTGGGAGAAGAACTTAAACGACCAACCAAGTACAACATCTGTTGAGATAAGAAGTCAAACGACAAACCAAGTACAACATCTGTTGGGAGAAGAACTCAAACGGCCAACCAAGACTTTCCAAGTACAACATCTGTTAAGAGAAGAAGTCAAACGACCAACTGAATACATCTGTTGAGAGAAGAACTCAAATAACCAACTGAGTACAACATTTGTTGAGAGAAGAACTTAAACAGCCAACCAACTACAACATTAGTTGAGATAAGAACTCAAATGACCAACCAAGTGCAACATCTGTTAAGAGAAGAACTTAAAATGACCAACCAAGTACAACATCTGTTAAGATATGAACTCAAACCACCAACTGAGTACAATATCTGTTGACTGAAGAAATGATAGAGAAGTACAACCAAAGTTTTGTTCCAGACAATATTTATCCAGATGTTTTTGCAGCTTGAATTTGAAATAATATTTTGTTCAACTCAAACATTTTGCTACTCTGCAGTTCATGGGCAGAAACTTTGAATAATCATTTTGAAATAATCACTCATCATCTTGTGAGAAGTCAGATTTTTGTACACTACTGTTCTGAAGCAGGACATTGAAAAGAATAAGAAATATCCCTATTTTCAATACTCTGATCATTACTCGTCATTCCAGAGACTGAAACTGTTATTTTGATTACTTGCAAACTTACAAATCTTTTTGCCAACTTGAACATATTCTGTATTTCTGTATTTCAAGTGTTTTGAGGACAGAGAAGGATTTTTGATCTAGACATCCACCATCCACCATTCAAGAAGTGCATTCTAGCGGAACCTTTTTCAGATGAACTCTAGATTTATTTAAGTGTGCACACAGGTTTTACACTGATATTAGTTTGGTTATTGGATCCAAATCTGTAAGTTACCTTAAACTTATAATTTATATTAATATTGCTACATAACTCTCAGACCACATTATTATTGCTATTCTATCAGAAATACTCAAAATAATTCCGGTAATCTCATATATTGGTTTCTGTGTTTTATTGATTGCTTGCTTACGGTTTTATCCTTTTTGGGTTCAAATATTTATTTATCAGTTCCTAGAGGAGGCGGGTTGTTTTATCCTGACTTGTGAAATTGGTGTCTTTGAAATTGGATTTATTGAATAAAAGTAAGCCCCCGCCTTGCACTACTACTGCAGCTTCTCCCCAGCTGTTCCATCCAAAACTACCCCGCCTTGCACTACTACTGCAGCTTCTCCCCAGCTGTTCTATCCAAAACTACCCCGCCTTGCACTACTACTGCAGCTTCTCCCCAGCTGTTCCATCCAAAACTACCCCGCCTTGCACTACTACTGCAGCTTCTCCCCAGCTGTTCTATCCAAAACTACCCCGCCTTACACTACTACTGCAGCTTCTCCCCAGCTCTTTCATCCAAAACTACCCCGCCTTACACTACTACTGCAGCTTCTCCCCAGCTCTTTCATCCAAAACTACCCCGCCTTACACTACTACTGCAGCTTCTCCCCAGCTGTTTTATCCCAAACTATCCCGCCTTACACTACTACAGTACTGCAGCTTCTCCCCAGCTGTTCCATCCAGAACTATTTCTCTCCTTTTCTGCCACTCTTCTCCATGTAGTCTTTGGTCTTCCCTTTTTTCTTCTACCTTCTGGTGTCCAGGTGATGGATATTCTGGCATAGCTTTCTTTGTCATTTCTTAATACATGACCTAACTATCTCCATCTTCTCTTAAATATCTCCTTGCTTATCTCCACTGTGCCTGTTTTTTCATATAATTCTTCATTGGTGACTTTCACTGGCCATCTAATTTTTAAAATAATTCTAAGGCATCTCCTTTGGAACACATCTAGTTTCTTCTCGTCCGGTTTTAGATCCATAGAGGAGTACTGAGATTACATTTGATTGAAATATTTTCAGTTTAGTTTTTATCCGGTAGATGTTTGATTTCCAAATCTTGTCATGTTGTCTGAAAGTTGCCTGTGCCAGCCCAATTCTGTGTTTTAGGTCTTCATAGGTGTGTTTGGACAGTGTTGCACTGAGATACACAAAGCTATCAACATCTTCAAGCTCTGCAATTGCAATTTTAATTGTTCCATCAGTTGTGTTGTTAACGCGCATGTTTCATTATTCTTCAGACCAACCGTTTTACCTGTTCCATGAACATTTAGTTTGCTTGTTTTTTCTGGGTGTTTGGTGCTAGAAATGAGTGCAATGTCATTAGCGTAGTCAAGATCGTCTAGGGTTGTAATTAAGTTCCACCGGATTCCATTCTTTCTGCCTTGTGTACTGGTTCTCATCACCCAGTCAATAGTAAGTATATTGAGAAAACCAGACATTACACATCCTTGTTTTACCCCAGTTTTCACAGTAAATCATTCAGATAGTTTTCCATCACTTAACCTGCACATTTGCTGCCATCATACCAGTTCTGTATAATATTTCTGTATGTTATGGGTATCCCATAATGCACCATAATCTTTCACATCATGCTTCTGTCTAGACTGTCGAACTAGAGTTCCTCTGCCACTCCTAAAGCCAGCTTGCTCATAACGAAGTTTTAAAGGGAAAAAGAAAAATGTTGGAATAAAGAATGGAAATGGAAAGCTTATCACTGGAGAAGATAAGATGAGAGAAAGATGGAAAGAAGACTTGGAATCAACTTTAAACCAACCTATACCAGAGGCAACCAACCAAGGTATAGAGGCAAACGAAGATGACATTAATGTCGAGATGGGTGAGATCCAAGTCGAAGAAATGAAGAATGCTGTGTCAAAGATGGAAAAGCACCAGGAGTGGATGGAATTAGCATTGAAATGTGGAAAGATAGTGACAGAGGAGACCTTAAGTACATAATTAAACCAAATTTTAGAAGAAGTGCCCGATGCATGGAAAAAAAAGCATTAGAATTATTATACCAAAGGTGACCTGACAATTTTTGACAACTTCAGATGTACATCCTTAATACCAACAGCAAGTAAGATATTTGGAAGGATATTGATTGACAGGCTACATAGCGCAATAAATACCAAACTTCGTTATTTGTCAGAATACATGTTTATAATTGATTTTCAAATGGTAGACTGCTTTTACAAACTTATGGAACGTGTAGAATAAATTGTGCACTGAGTATGAAAATGACCTTTGCGAACAAGATTTCATCACCTTAAAGGAATATTCCCATGGTTTTTTGTCAAATTTTATTTGAAAGAGCGTACTTTTAGAGCCAATTTGGTACAAAAATCAGGTTATTATATTCTGTTCAGGAGATATGGATTTTTAAAGATTTCCCAATTGCATTTTAAAGTTTTTGTACAGTGTGATAAATTCATGTTTGATGATGTCATAGAGGCAATTCCATTGCAAAGTTTATGTATTTCTTTGAATGTTAATTGGTTGTTTTTTGAGCGAAAAGTTTTGAGTTTAAATCTCACTGAGTCTTATTTTTATTTTTTTCTTCCTCTGTTTCTCTCATTTGAATTTGTATTACTCGCGAAACAGTAAAATTTTCATGTCAGAGAGAGAGAGAGCGATGCGGTCAAGCTACTGTTTAAATTGAACAGAACAGGGGTATAACAATCTGGCATGAGCTGAATATGATATTGTACTCGGTATTAAAGCCCTGAAGACTCAGTTAATGTCAAGTGCACAAAACACATCCAGAATTGTCTCGTTTTGTTGCCCTTTGCCATTGAAAAACGACTTTTAGTTTAGTTTGAGAATTTATATTACTAAATTCTCCAGCTACACAAAGCTGCAGGATTTTGATTAACATTTACTTGGAAAATATTAACATTTAGAAAAACAAAGGAAGGTAATAATTGACACTAGTCGCGAAACTTCAATACTAAAGTGGTAGGTATGTGCCGACAAGACTAAAAAAAATGAACTGCAATATGAGAGATTTTTTTGGTAACTGCAGTATGACAGTTTATGATTTTGATACCTGCAATATGAAAATAAGCGATTTTTGATACCAACATGTACAGTACAAAAATGATTTTTGATACATGCAGTACGAAAATAATTGATTTTTGATTACTACAGTATGAAAATAGGCAATTTTTGTGAGACCAGTATGAGAGATTAGATTTTTAATACCTGCACTATGAAAATTTTGAAAAATGGCAACTGCTCGGGTGGCACATGTATATATACCTCACATATGGAAGTGCCCCCCTCCCCTTCCCCGGACAGTATGTTCTCAAAATTTATTTGCTCTCAGTTCATCAAACAGTATTTGTAGTGGCGTTTATAATAAATGCCTGCTGTATATTCCTGTGATTTTTTGTGTGAATATTGGAATTATGAAAGAAGACAACTAAAGATATAAATTGGGGTGAAAAAACTGATAATCTTTGATCTTATTTCATGTGCAGTACAAGTTATCGTATTCCAAAGATCCACAGTATGTTGGAAAGTGGCTCGTGCATTATTTTAATTCAACCATGCCAGGGAAGAGACTCTAAAGTGTAATTTTCCTGGTCATATAGTAACTGCACTTCCAAGAAATTTTGTATATATTTCTCTGCAAATTAATCACTTCGTTCTAACTTACTGGGAAACCCAAACCATTTTTTGTATTATTATGATGGGGCGTAACATACACTATACAAAAACATGCTTTATTATTTCATAAAAATATATACAAATTGTGATGGAAATGCAACTTTGACTTACTATAACTCTACACTGCACCAGATTTCAACACACTGGTGAAGTCTATAACACGTAAACGGAATAAGATATTAGCTTGGATTTTTCTTTAATAGTCCTGTATCATATTATTATTGTTCATGGGATGTTTCATTAACAAACAGTAAATCCTGTTTGTCATCTTTGGATGAAGGTTGGCTTGCTAGGAGTCAATTTAAATGATATTTTGATCAGGAGCGTAGGAAGCAAATGAGGGGGGGAGGGAGGGGGCATGCCCTCCAATAATTTTCCAAGGGGTTCAAGTACCATTTTGACTCCCTAATAATGAAGGTCTAATAAATTGATTTTGAAGAGTCAGATTCCATAGGTTCTTTTCTTTTGGAAATCTTCAACTCTCGTGAAATTTTCTTCAAATTTTGTAAAATTTCTTTTATTTTCGTGAAATTTACTTCAATTTTCATGCAATGCAATTTCCTTCATTTTTGGTAATTTTTCTTAAATTTTCATGAAATATCCATTATTTGTTATGAAATTTGCTTCAAGTTTTGTGCAATTTTCTTGTTTTCGGGACTTTTTCTTAAAATTTTGAAAAGTTATCTTCAATTTTCAGGAAATTTTCCTCTCACATTAATTACTGTACATCTTCTACCTCTACCTTTTCCACGCACATTTTTGTTAAATTTGCTTCAATTTTAGGGAAATGTTGCCAAATTTCACCAATAATTTTACACACCTCCCCCCCCCTCCTTCCTTTACAAATAGTTTTAGGACTGATAGACTAATACTATAAGATACATTTTTGTACTGAGGTTTCGTTGAGATGATTGATTGTACTGATTTTAATCACACCTGTTATACTGCAGTGCTCTCAGTTATATGCATTAAGTATAGTACCACAAGTAAATAATTTCTTTGAAGTACAGTATAAATCACCATTTGTAAGCATGGCAGCTCTTCACAGAGAGCTTCAGTTTAGCATAACAGGGATGCATAGTATTCAAAGCTTACAGCAAGCTGTTTTTATCAATTTTGTTTACATCTAGAGAGCATTGGGTATCATCAGGGAGGTGGTCCATGGTATCATCAAGGACAAATTGTGTAGAGGGTTATTCTGTTTAAAGCTTGTCCATCCATGGAGTTAACCCTTACTCTACCAGCACTTTTTTTTAAATGCGCTCGGGAGGCGGGGCCTAAAAAGGGGGCACCCAAAACAAATAATATTGCCACGTGGTAGAGTAAGGGTTAATCAAGGCATGTTTATTGAAGGGTCCTTTGTCTTTCAAGCAGCAGAGTCGGGCCCGCTCTGCTTCTGGGACCTGCTGGGCTGCCCACCGGGACCAAGCTGCCTATATTTTCGGGTTGGCGCATTTGTCGCGGGTTGATTACCCCTTACTCTACCAGCATGTTTTTGAAAATGCGCTCGGGAGGCGGGGCCAAAGACGGGGCACCCAAAACGGTGATAATATCGCCGCGTGGTAGAGTACGGGTTAATGGTCCATCTAAGGACAACAAGGGGACGAAATGATGATGAAATTATTGAAAAATGTTATCCTATGAATGATATTGATGTTTGAAGTACAGCACTATATATTTGATACAAAAGTTTTTAAAAATGCAAATCAAAATTCAACAAAATTTGAGGTTTTTCCTATGGAGCCTGACACTATTGACCCCTATGGTTGCCATTTGAAGTGTGGCCTATAGTAAGCACAAGTAAATAACTTCTTTGCAGTGTGAAAGCATGACAATACAGCTTCTCACAGAGAGCTTCAGTTAAGCATGACATGGATGCAATCAATGATGAGAGCTTTATTCATTGTAAAGCTGTTTTTATTTCTGTGATCAATTTTGTTTACATCTAGAGAACTCTGGGTATCATCAGGGACGTGGCCTGTGGTATTATTAAGGACAAATTGTTCAGAGGATAATTCAGTGGGAAAGCTTGTCCATCTTATATGAAAAGGACAATTAAAGGGAGCAAAATGGTGAAGAAACCATTGGAAATTGTTTTTCTATAAGGAATATTTATGAAGTTCTATTAGATATCAGATGCATGATGAAATGACAAAAACCAGACTGATTGTGACATGTCAACCAGGGCCGTAATTCCTTAGTGTGGAGGGGGGGGGGGGGGACATGGCCTCGTATCCAAAAAGTAGAAGGGTACATGGCCTCTTATCCAAAAAGTGGAGGGGTGGGACAAGAGAAACCTTTATCCAAATTGTACTGCTTTTTTAAAGTTCTGCGGGAATTACTGCCTTGATGACAAATCGCATTTCTCATTTTATGTATTGGATTGAAATAAAATCACAGTATTTATTTTTCTTTACAGTTTTGTTTGTCTATTTGCCCTGTTATCATACAAGACCACAAGACACATTATTTGACTACTAGAATAGCCATTTGATAATACGCCACAACATCATAATCATTTTCAACCTATTAAAGTGGTGCATTTTGATTGGTATCAACCTGGATTATAACTTAAGTGCATTTCTAAAAGCTTGTGAAAACTTTTGTTTCAAATTTTCCAATAAATGGGTTTGAATACTTAATTTGTATTGTATAATTTATACAAGAAACAGAATTAATAATACATAAATGAATAATTTGAAAGAAAATGAAATATTGTATAGTATTATATTAAAAATACAACACATTTTCCAGTTACAAAAGTTAAAAACTCTCCCACCTACAGTATGGTAAACACCGTTGTAAACTTGATGTTATTGGTAAGATACTTATAACTCTAAAAGAAGTTAAATTGAACCCCTCATTTCCCTGCCCCCACCCAGAGCATGCCACACACTTATTTTGAATCAATTATTCTATGAAGTCAAAATAACACTATATTCAATTTGAGAGGTGCAGTGGTTAAGGAGTCAAGCTCGTATGCGAAAGGTATCAGGTTTGATTCCCTCTGCCAGTGCTGCATTGTGTGTGTCCTGAAGCAAGATAATTCACTTTGCTTGCTCCAGTCCACTCAGCTGTAAAATGAGTACCAGCATTTATAGGAAGTTGACCTCATATAGACTGGCGTCCTGTCCACGGGAGTCATACGCTTCTCATCCGCTTACACCTAGGGAATTGGGGATGAGCACTGGCTTAATGGGCCTTCATGGCTGTAGTATGGATTGTTTATATTTGATATGCACACTATTCTTAAAGAGGGAGGCTCGTCTCATTAAAATACGTTAAAATTGGGGGATACGATATTTTGACGTCACTTCTGGTTGTGGACGCAAGATCTGATCCACTGTCTGTTTGTACATGGAGTTAGAAGGGAACTCCATGGTTTGTACAGCCAGACACTAGCATGTACGTTGTGTGTGCCGAGTTACATATACAGCGCATTACGTTACTGTGACGAGAAACTTGTTTGTTTTTTCAATGCGTTTGTCAGAAAGCAAAAGTGAAATATTAGTATCATAATACTACAATAATAGTCACCAAATGAAAATTACTGAGAAAAAAGAAAGAAGATGAAAGCAAAAGTTGCAATAAACGATTCTACTGGGGCTCGAACTCACGACTGTTAATAAGAAGAACAAAATTGCTTCCGATCACCGTAACCTACTGGGCTAACTCGTGTAGTAACCTTCAAGGCATTTAAAATAACTATATACCTTGCAATACGAGACAACGAATCGCGTAGCAAAATTTCCACCAATCAACAAATTTGAAAGGAATTCTGAATATAGTGCACATATGACGATTTTGCCTCTTTAATATGTACACTATCTTTATGCACATGATAAAACGCTCCCCTCTCTTTTTTGTTGTATTACTATTGTTGCAAATCTATCATTCAACATTTATCATGATATTATCAAGATGTGCCTGGCACAGTCAAGTATTAGACTTTACCCAGTTGTATGAGTAACAAGTGCTTTACATCATTGGCTGTAAATAGTTGCTTGTTTGTTCTGCTCTGGTTGTTGATATACCGGATTCTATGATTGATTAATAGTTCTTTGTTGAATTAACATTGTCAAAAGCTAAAAGGCGACATCACCAGCGGGGTTACAGGAATGAGGAAACAGGGTAGTAAAGTTCAGTCTGCATTAACTTTTTGTTTGATAAGTGTTAGGAGGTTCAGTGTGCAGTCATAAAAGGTTGGTTTAAACAGGGATATGTTACTTTAGCCCTGAACAGTGTGCACAGAGTGAAAATGTGGAAGAGATGTTGTACATGTACAGTAGATTTATATACAGTGTCAGGATGTTTTATTACATCTCATTATAATGTGAACAACTGCTAAAGCATAGGTGGTGGAAGCAGGGTGCCCCCAAATAATTTCAATAGGGGGAGGGGTAGGCTAGGACCCCCAATAATCAATTGTAATTTTCTTCTTTTTAAATATATTTTTAATCACCCCCGAGACTTAATTCATATGTTCTCTTTATATGATAGCCTAGATCATGCAGTCCACAATTACAATATATTGATTTTCTAACATTTGGGAAAGTTTGCTCACTTGCATATAAAACATGGGTAAAATCATTATTGTTTTAAGACCTCCAACTGTTCTTTATAAATTAAAAGCTGCGCATTTCATTCTGTTAATTTTGCAGTAACATTTTGTTTTCAAACAGCCTACATTAAACAGCAGATTTTTCCCATAGCCAGGACTTTGAAAGGGGGTTCATTTTCGTATAAAAGGGCACTTCATTCCTGCACCTCATAGCTGTCTACCAACTGTGGTGTAGCAGTTATCTTACATGTCTACAGACCAGGAGGCCCTGGGTTCAAGCCTGGGTTGGGTAGACACGCCAGTGCACCACAACTGGGTTATCAAAAATCGCGGACATTGATTTGGTTGTTGATGTTATGTCTGTCCGTACGTCGTACCTGTGTTCTCGTCCGGGTCGTATTAAGCGTTTCGTGATAGCATTGTTACTATCATTACTGAATACACAGGCGACGGCCCCGTCATTGTAATTGTGTGTTCACTCTTTGTCGTCGTGCACCTCAGAAAAATTTAAATGGGAACGCGTTGTTTTATAGTACATCAAGTTTTTTGCCCGAGAGAAGGCTATAGATTCTTCAAATGGTCTTTCAGACCACACATTTTGCAAAGAGTGTCCATAGACCTATATGTACATCCATGAACAGAAACGTGAACAATATTACATTATATTTCTACGTTATGCGTTTTTATGATTTTGTTTTTTTGTATATTGTATATCTTTGACATGAATTTTGACTTGTATAATATACTTTCTTCCTATACGTTGTAATGTACTTTTTTTCCCTTTAAATGGCAATTTTGCGAGAACTTCCGAAGGCTTTGCCCCCTGAAACCCTACCGTCGGTAGTAGTGACACCATTGGTTTTACATGAATGGACAGATTTTTTTAATGGATTTACGCCTGTCCAGTGGGTCCCACCATTTTTTTTTTCCTTCTGCCACAGCTGTAAAGTTATCGGTCAAAATTTCCAGTTAGGATTATTATTTTTATCAAACGATATGAAATTTTTGAACACAATATGTGGTTTACTCTATATGAAAGCCTGAGTATTTCCCAATACTGCAGATGTCAAATTTGCATTGCCTAAATATGAAAACAACTCATAATCTTCATGAAACTCCCTATATTTCAATCTTAGTCATTCAAAACTTTCAAATTACCATGAAGACTTTCAAAGAAAGAAAACACAGTATGACAAGAGTAAAATATATATATTCTCCATTATTTTCATACATGCAGAGTAAATGAAAATTTGAATCACATATTTTGCATTACTGTACAATAGCATGCCATAATGTGTTTAGGGGGATAATTGTGAGGTTAATGATAAAAGTAAAATTGAAATATGATAATTTTTGCTGCATCTGTACCACAGTGGTGGCCCTTGTGGGGATTGGGCAGCGAGGGTTGGGGCAAGAGGAAATCCCCCTCCGACAAGATTGCTTCCCCCCAGAAAATTGTATATGGGTGACATAGAAGGATGGACTTCTGCGCAGAAGTCCCTCCTTTCTTGTACTCCCCCCATCACAATCCTGTTGCTACCTCTGATGTATAATGTTACAATGAAAGAGATGCCAAGTATGCTTTTATTTATCATTTTTGTATTGATTTTTCATTCTTATTAATTGTTTTCTTTTCATATTTTTTTTTTACAGGTTGACAGGTTCCTCAGGGTTTATATATGAAAGTATTGGCAATTATGATGTAAGAACCAAATGCACTTGGCTTATAGATAGTGGAAGGTAAGTAACATTATTGCAAATTTATTTATTATAAAAGAATGTGAATTGTGGTGTACAGTCTGAGAATGGAAGTTAGGTGTGTTTTGTGTGTGTAATAAGAATAGAGAAACCCATCAAAATGGTGTAGTTTTAAACTTTTCTTTGTTGTTAATATTTTTGGAAAGGAATTTATGTTAAAAGTTTTGAGAGGTTAAAATGTGAGTTTTTAGTGTGTACTATTCTGTACTTAAATGTCCTTCTTCCTTCTAAGTTGTATGGTTTTGTCCAATTCCACACAATTATATGCATCAGCCATATTGTAAACAAGCAGGGATGCCAGAGTTTTCAAGAAATAAAGAAAACTCTGACAGTTCTGATTGTTGCCAGATGCAGCAGAGACTGGGTATTGCGAGGTGTTTTGGTTGCCTCCCCATCAAGTATCTTGTTCAAAACCACTGTGGTGAGACTCACCAGGACAGCAAACCTTTAACCCTGTATGAGTCTCAGGAATTGTATTTAACTGGTTTAATCTAGTTTGTTACAGTACATGTCAGGTTTAAAAAGAAATTTGCTTGAACTTTTATTTTCATTTTATAATAGAGGACTTTTAAAGAACAAACATGATCAGATGGGCAAAGCATGTTCTTGTAGTGCTTGTTACACCTCATTTCAATAAGGGTACAATTACATGTGCCCGGGGGTAAAATTTCAGCCTGGTTTTGATTGATGGATGTCTTTACCCAGGATGAAATTCCAGCCCCGGGTGAATAGGAAACTTATAAAACAAATTTCGATAATATTGGACTCAAGCTGGAAAGTACCCCCAGGGTGGATGTTCCAGACCCCCGGGCTGAGATCGCCTGATCTCAGGCCGCGGGTAAAAATTCCAACCTGGGTACAAAAATAATTGACAGGTCACCCAGTCTGGGCCAAGCCTGGGTTCATGTAATTGCAATAACTAAATGGGGCAGGGCTGAGATTAAATTCTTAGCCAAAAATAATACATTTTTAAATCAATAATAATTAATTTTCATATATTTTGAAGATGATATATCACAAAACGACATTCTGTATTTATATTTTTCTAAATTTGTGTTCACTATTTATAGATCTTGCACAAAAATGTAAAACTAGTAAGGCCTTTGCATATTATAAGCAGGTCGCTTGCTGATATGACATGGAATACAGTATCAGGTAGCACAGAACTAATTACTGCCCTATTGCAACCTACGATGAAAGAGTTAAGTTTTGGGTCTTTTTGTAACAGAAAGGGGAAGTTTCGCAAACGTTTGCCATGTTTTATGAAAAGTACCATCTAATATCTTTCAGATGATGGTATGTAGGAATTGACCTGAAGTTTTGACCCTTTTTTAGATCAACGAAGTTGGGGTTATAAAATGGGAATTTTCTGTTAACCTTTGTCTCCCATTTTTGAAATGTATGTACAGTAGTCAGAAGTTTTTGACCAAAGACTTCTCTTATTTGGCAGTCTTGAAGAGCATGAAAATCTCCACACCGGGTGTATTCAGTTTTTGATTTACTGTTTGCATACCTAAAATAGAGCCATTTTCATTTTCATAATTTACATGAAAATCTGCAGTTAGAGCTGGAAAATATGTGCTAATGTGTAAATGATAAGACACCAAGGAGGTACCACTTTGTTCACACTACAGTGCACAATAACCTCTTGTGTGGACAGCATAGAATACCATTCCTGTTAATCACCCTCGCTCCTTCAAAAAAAATTATCCTTCATTTGAGGAAATTTAGCAACAAATGATAAAGATGCAACCTTAGTAAGAGATATCTTGTTAATTATATTATGAATGAAGAAAATATTTTTATTTATAAAAGTTATTGCTGGAGGGGCCTGAAGTTTACTTCCTTGGATTCCAATGGGAAAGTCCCCTGGAGTTCTGTGGATTTTTCCCTTTCGTAAGGAAAGTAAACTGCTTTTAGCTAACACAAATAAGAAAATTGCCAGTTAAATAGTAAGACAAGTATTGTCAGTATGAAAGATCTAAATATTGTTTTCTCTAAAAATAGTGTTGCGAGGGGGATAAAAGTATACTTCATGCGAATCCTAGAGGATAATCCCCCAATTCCACAGGTTTCTCCTTTTTTGGAGGGAATTTGTTATTTTTAGCTAACACATGTGTAGACAGAGTCAATGTAGACAGAGTCGATGTAGACAGAGTCAATTGAACCTCCAAACAGCTTTGGTTTTGACATCAGCTGCCTCCAGCTGAATTTACACATTTGTTTTTTGGAAAATAACTGTTGTCTTTTAGATTGGGAGCATGGCCTCATAAAACAAACATGTGTGAAAGCCTTACTTGTTGTTTACTTTTACCAAGTAAGGATGTGTTCATACATCCTTGGTTTCACATCATATGATTGGCGCATTTTCGTACAAACTAATTGAAAGGAAGGATGTGCAATGTGAGAGTATTATCAATGGGAAATTGGGAATATTGCGAAAAGCTAATTGCTTTTTATAAAATAGTATTAAACCATAGTAGACCATAAATATATTTTTTTATGCAAAACTGGACTTGGAAATAGCAACTCCCCTTTCATCTTCCTTTGATATCAGCTTTACTACTCTTTTGAACATTCTTGTGATAAAGTTGAGCTTCAACATCATTTATGTTTTGGTTTAATGCTGAAGTGAAGAGGTGTTATACACCCTCCCCAAATAACTCAAATTTGGGTATGGGTCCATGGTAAAATAGTTCCCCATGAACCTCTTTTTTTTTTTTCTTTCTGAAACAGATCATCTCTTCTCTTCCATTCTTGACATTTTCAACTTCTTAGATTCCTGTTCATGGGACTTCTCAAAAATATTTGTATTAGCAAGTTTCTCTGCCTTGGGGGAGGAGGGTCTCATTTTGGCTGGGCAGAGATACTTTATTAGTTCTGTGCTACCATCACGTTAACTACACGAGATTTACACCATATCAGGTGTTGCATGCGCATCGCGCGGTCATTCAAGCAATGATCCAATCTTCCTGGTTCCACCCAGAATTCCTTCGGCCTATAGCGTTCTTTATGTTGTACCAATTCTCCATTTTGATTGTCTACATTTAGACGTTGCTTCATAGTAATATGTGCAGCAAGCATCATGTTTGTCTTAGCTGTAGGACAATGTTTGTTTTCAAAATACCACGTGTAAATGTTTTTATATTACGCGTTTCCATAGTTTCTGTCTCGTGAACACTTCCAGCTCGGCTTCTAACCCCCGGTCCAGCCTGCTCCTAAACGGGCTCAGGTAATTGGAATTAATATTCATCCCTCCCCAGGCTAGCCCACCCTACCTGGGCTCATGTAATCGTACTCTAAGTGAACAAAATGCAGAATGTTTTCAATATATAAGAAAGGTGCACCGTGCAACTAATTTTTAAAGAAATACATACAAATCATCATGCACCTTCAAGTCAGACATCATGGTACATGTAGGTCACTTTGCAACACACTGGTGAAATCTTTGAAACGTAATAACTCCTAAATGGAATAAGATAACGAACATGGTTTTTACACCAATTATTTTCTTTAACAGGCCTCTATCATATAGAAAAAGAAAATTCAGAGGTATATATAAATATATATTTCTCTGAAGAATGACAGCCTTTTCAAATTAAATCAGATGGTATTTCAATTTGGCTCACCTTCAAAGGGATTCTGCAATGTGTGTGGATTTGGTTCCACTTCACTACAACCCTTTCTTAACCCTTACTCTACCAGCACTTTTTTAAAAATGCGCTCGGGAGGCGGGGCCAAAAACGGGGCACCCAAAACGGCGATAATATCGCCGCGTGGTAGAGTAAGGGTTAATCAAGGCGTGATTATTGAAGGGTCCTCTGTCTTCCAGGCAGAAAAGTCGGGCCCCTTCCGCTTTCGGGACCCGCTGGGCCGCCCACCGGGATCATGCTGCCTATATTTTCGGGTTGGCGCATATGTCGCGGGTTGATTAACACTTACTCTACCAGCACTTTTTTGAAAATGCGCTCGGGAGGCGGGGCCAAAAACGGGGCACCCAAAACGGCGATAATATCGCCGCGTGGTAGAGTAAGGGTTAATATGTACAATGAACTTTTATGTGTATTTTCTTGAATGCCTGAGTAATGACGAAACATTATTCAATTCAATTTACACAATTTAGAATTGTATTGGACTGTTTTGGAATTTGGACTGTATCTTCGTATAAAACACTTATTTTTTTATCAGGATTTAAAGGAATATTCCCATGGATTTTCATTTTTACATTACAAATTTTAGAAACAAAAGTGGTGAAAAAACAATGTTAATCTCTTATTCCATTTAGAAGGTACAAAATTTTAAAGTATTTTGGAATTTGGACAAAAGTGACTGATTGGCAATATCTGTGATGTCATATAGACAATTACAAGAAAACGTCTTTTGAATTTCTTTAAAAATGATTTTGACTTTTTTTATTATTGTAAATGTGATGTACACCTAAATGTTTTCTTGTAAATTATATATTCCACCCTATCTCTATAATGAACCAAAAGTGCTGGTCGATAATGTAAAAAAAGTGTGATTAAATTTATAAGAAATTCATAAGAACTGTGCTGGAATTGCCTTGATGACATCACCAAGCTAAAGGACATATACTGTACGTGGTGTTTTTAAGAACATTTTTCTACACTTTAAATTGTTATTGATTTTAAACGGAATAAGAAATAAACATAGTTTTCACCACTTTGTTTCTATACATTTTCTCTATCAAGTATAAAAAAAATGAAAATTTATAGGAATATTCCTTTAAAATATTTTTTAGAGTCAATTTTCATACAGTAGCTTGAAAAGGTAAAGACTTATGTGCAAAAACAAAAAAAAGGAAGGTGAATACTTGAACTTATCCTTTTCTTGGCCTCTTACCAGCTAAATGCCCACTTACCAGAATCCTATTTCTGTCTAATTTGGTATTGTTATTATTATTAATTAGTGTTTGCACCGGGTCCAAAAATCGGACCGGGTACCTGACCTGCATTATCGGTTGGGTATCCGACTTGCCGACAAAGCCTTTTCAATATTTTTCGCGGAATAGTATGTGTTAAAATCTAACAATGTACCTTGTAAAATCTTGTGACATTTCTTGTTTTTTCAATCGTATCTTTGTTTTTTTTAATAAAGAAATAAAATACAAATGTTTCTAGTCTCTTTTATTAACCCGTCTTTATAAGATACCGTTAAATAATAATATACTCAATTCCTCAAAATTTCACGGAACGGGTGTTTTCTGGAATAATACGCAATTCCACACTTCTGTTATGTGCACGCTCAGTAGCACGTAACAATTTTATTTGAACACAACCTGTGATTGGTTTATAATAGATGTTACATTTATTTTCAGCAAATAACACGCTTTTAATAGTCTGGTAATGTACAACCGCAATATATTTTTTCTGCAGCATACTACACACACTGTTGTTGCGTGCTGGTTTGTATATCTTTTTTTTATAGCGAAGTTTAGAGAGTTTAAGTTTTGTGCTACTAGTAAAGTACATGTAGTACTACTAGCGTACCTAATGTACAGTACATTACTAGCCACATTGCTCGTTCAACGTCATTTCTGCGATCTGTTACAATATTTTATGATTGTTTTATTGCATTGCGTTGGAATAGAAAGAAAACAAACACTTTTATAATCCTTGTGAGTTAAGATTTATTCTATTAACATACAACTCTGAAACAGAAACAGTTTGCAATTGGTAATATTATGAAAATCCATACTCTGGTTGTATTTTCGGAACTGGGTAGCAATCAATCGATCGGGTATCCGGATATTTCGGGTACCCGTGTAAACACTATTATTATTATTGACTACAGAATTTTAACTTTGTGAAAACGCTGTGATTCACCTTCATATATACTCGCATAGCAATAACTATACAATGCAAAAGTCAATATTCATGCAGTCTTATGTATTGACCTCTAAATTCTCCACAACACTGGTACAAGTCACATTTCCAGCTCAACTTGATGATTAGAAGACCACAATATACATGAAGTGAAATGTACTGTATACAGGTATATGTAGATTAGATATGATTAAAAAAAAACAAGGTGTTGATTCATTTTATGCATGTTTATTGAACGAGTCATTAGGCGTAAAAGCTTAAATTTTGTTTTAAGCATGTTAATGGAAAGAATAAAATTGGTTACAACTGGTCATTTTTACAGCTTTTTAAGTTTTCAGGTCTTTATACAGATATATGTTGTACTGTAGTGTAGTATATAAATGGGTAGACCTTGCTAGTTACCCACATATTCTACACAGCTTCAAGCTTCTGGGCAAATAATGTATTTTAATGCATTACCCTTAAAAGGATCAACCATGATTGGTAATAAGAATGATGAGTATCATAGGAATCAAGAACGCTTTTGACACCGACTTAGTCACCAAGGTCTTGACTCGGATGGCTGGACTAGACTACAAGAACTCAACCAAGTTAAGTTTTGCCCGGCTCATTATGGATCTGACTTAAAGGATTAGTTCAGTGGTCAAGCAAGTTTATCTTATATGAAAGAGGACTTCAATAGAAACAAAGAAAGCATTCAAAAATCTTATTTTGTTAAGGAGATATTTAAGTTTAAAGTTTGGTATCATTTCTGTAGAAACGACTGAAATCAGACTAGTTTTGATGTCATAACCTCAGATTCCTCAAAGTATTTATGTATTCTATAACTTTAATATTTTGTCCTGCGATTTTGTGGTTTAAAAACCAAGAGATATGTCAAAAAAAAAGTATTTAAACTGAATCTAGGAGGGTATTTATAATAAGCATCTGAAGAAAGTTTGAGGAAAAATAATTTAAATAGTGAAAAAATTAAATATAACTTTCTTTAAAATTCATAAAGACTGAGGAACTGAGGCTGTGACATCATAACTAGTCCGAGTAATTTTTACAGAAATGATACCAAACTTTAAACTTAAATATCTTCTT
This sequence comes from Chiridota heheva, assembly GCA_020152595.1. NCBI lineage: Eukaryota > Metazoa > Echinodermata > Holothuroidea > Apodida > Chiridotidae > Chiridota > Chiridota heheva. The sequence goes on along the minus strand of JAIGNY010001341.1, from coordinate 473,681 downwards.
AACGGAATAAGATTTTATAATGCTTTGTTCACCATTTTGTTTCTTTTGAAGTCCTCTTTGGTATAAGATAAACATGCTTGACTACTGAACTTATCCTTTAACTTCTATGATATTCTTGCTTTAGTACACACAATATGCATACATTTCCGATGCGTTACTAGCACTTGGTAGATAAAAGCTTACACAATGTTTGTATTCCTGTTAAGCAGCCAAAACCATGACTATGTTTTATTGTACTTTTAGGTCTTCACCATTCTGTATGCCTGTGTGACTTCCACAGGGATAGTAAAACTAGAATAATTTTTATTGTGGGAACTGGTCTCCCAGGTAAAACTTGGAACTATTGAAGTTTACTGGCAGCTAGGCGCTATGATATGATATATTTTTGGTCTGGTTCCAGGGTGTTTTGGAGGGGATCCAGATTTGATGACCTCTGCTGTAAATCACATGATTTCAAATTACATGGCAAAGCGGAATAAATAGATATTTGTGGGGCTATGTGAAATTCTTATTCTCTCAGGGAAGTCATAGGTACTTCATTTGCTTTGAAAGAAATGAAATTTGTGGAATTGGTTTAAGAACGGAATTATAATGTTTATTTTAGGACAATAATATGAGTGATGGCTTGGAGCATTTTGCAAAGAATTAAAAAATGATCTACAATCATGGACAAAAGTCTTGACCATTTCTTCCCGCCATTTCTCCCCGCCATTTCTCCCCTCCTCTACCCCATTTCAATTTTGGGTCATGACTTTGTCCTGCAAGTTTTAAGATTCACTTCCAACATTGAAGTCGGGTACAAGGGGTGAAGAAAAAGGGTCAAATACTTTTGTCCATGATTGTAGCTATTTTTAGCTTTGCTTTGTTGATTATATAATCATTTAAGAGGCAGCAATAGCAGTATGCATCTTTGTTTTTTAATCTTCTGGTAAAATTTGTTAAAGGGGTGCATGAAATTGTGACCATTCCACAAAACAAATTCTAGCACAAAAAGGCTTGGGATTTGAAAAACAAAGATTTTATATTTTCCGCCTAGTCATCCTTAATAATTTGATAATGAAAATTCTCAAAACATTGATCAGCCATTACTCAAAAACTAAAAGAGTTATTACTGAAATGTAAATACGTTTCTTCCCAAGTTTTTAACTACTTCCTTAGCCTTCCTAATAGGTTATTCTAACTTTAAACTCCCATAGGCTGCCCCATGATAAATATCATTCATTAAGATATATTATACATTTTAATGGGCATAAAGAAAACGGATTTCTGTTTGTTCCTATGGCAACATGTTTCATAACTCACAACTGCATTCTTAAGATAAAATTCTCATTCATCAAAAGTAAGCAAAATTATAGCTGCCTCACTGATTAAAAATCAGTTTGCGAAGAGAAATTTGATGCTGTAACAAGCTGACAATTATCAACATGTTGTTGCCTCTTTCAGAAAGAGATTCTGTCATGTATTGGTTACGGAATTGTTTGTAGTTTCAATTGTGAATGTTTGGTATTCTGTGGTTAAAGGATTAGTTCAGTGGTCAAGCATGTCCATCTTATATGAAAGAGGACCTTAAAAAGAAACAAAGTGGTAAAGAAAGCATTCAAAAATCTAATTCCCTTAAGGAGATATTTAACTTTAAAGTTTGGTATCATTTGTGTATAAAGGACTGAAATCAGACTAGTTGTGATGTCATAGCTTCAGATTCCTCAAAAGTCTTTATGTATTCTATCATATTTTGTCCTGCGATTAAAAACCATGGGATATGTCAAAAAAGTAGTAAAACTGAATCTAGGAAGGATATTTATAATATATCACCTGAAAAAAGTTTGAAAAAAAATTGAAATTGTAAAAAATTATATATACTTTTTTTAAAATACATAAAGATTTTGAGGAATCTGAGGCTGTGACATCACAACTAGTCTGATTTCAGTCGTTTCTACACAAATGATACCAAACTTTAAACTTAGATATCTCCTTAACGGAATAAGATTTTCAAAGAGGGAGGCCCATCTCATTAAAATTGATGGCCTTTTTACCTTTCTTTTGACAATGATAATAACCTTGTGGAACCTTTTTTTTCTTCAGAAAAACTTTGTTTTTTTAATTCTGTAATATGTCACCTAGAAATTAATTTTCCCTTGTTTCAAATATGCATTTGAAACTCAATATAGGATAATTTTCTACTTTTTGCATGAAGTTACATGACACAGTACATATGTCTGAGGACAAAATTGCGTGTAATGTAAAGCAAAATGCTTTGATGTCCATAATTTTGCACTTTTAACAGTTGTGCCAGAAAACATCCATATATCTACAGGGTAGTTCATATAAAACAAATGTCCAGAGACTCCAACCATTTTGTGGAAGAAAGCAGATATGTTGTCCTCATCATGTTTTAAAAGGTTGTATTTCCTGGAAGATGAAGAAGTCAAGAAAGGGGCTTAAACAACACTCAATCTGTCCTCCGAGATACAATTCAGCATTTGTCTTCACGTACTGACCAATGCAATTGTCTTGTTGGCCCACGTGAATACATTGAATTACAAGGTATCCCTCATATTCCTTGATTACTTCTTCAATAATCCCTCTTGAGGTGTGTTAAACCATGGAGATACTATGGTTAAACTGAACTCCTTATGGAATGACTCATGAAAGAAATGATTTAAAGCAAAAAAAAAACATTCAAAAGATAAAGAAACCATCATTGCCATATCACAGCAGATGAATTCTTGGTATGATAGTATTATGTGGATGATATTGTGGTATTGCTATTATCTTGGCAGCCTTAGTACCGTCAATGTATATCATACTGTACTAAACAAATAGTGGCAACTAAATGTTTTGCCGTAATATTAACAGATTTCTTTTCACATTACAGGACAGGAAGATTTTTCTGTGAAATTTATGATAATGACAGCCACTCCTTCATTATGCCAGCTGTATTTATCTTTTGTGATATTTCATTGAACAGTATACACTATTAATGTTGGTGTCATTTACTGTGTATATTGTATGTTCGAGCATTACGTGCATTGCCCTTAACTATTATTAGTATTATTTGCCTTATCATGACGAATAGCTCAGGCTATAAATTTCCAGTCCATTTCTTTCATTATTGGTGTGCAAACGATACACCTAGGCAAATACTACCAAACCCATGATTTAATCATCCTTTAAAATCCAATTAAATCCTGATTGCCTAGATTCAATGATGGGCGTGGTGGTATTAGTTACTTGCGTAGGGCTGGAGTCTTAAAGTAGCACCCGCAGAAATCCATGATTCTGCGGGTATGAAGACCAAATAATTATTGCGAGATTTATTCGTAATGTTTGCTAGCAGAAGGCACAGATTCCACTTGCCCAAATGATAATTGGGTTCAAAGTGCCGTCTTTACTCACCAACCGTTTACACGTTAAAGTGAATCAGAATAACGGCCGTTTACCGTATATGAAGATAAACAAAAGGTTGCAACTCCAGTTTGATACAGATTATAATAAACTACACCATGATTTTTCCATCTGTGGTTATCTTGTGCATAATTTTTGTCGGGGAAGGCTGATTGAACAGTATATACTGCGTCATGTATTTTGTTTAGGGATTGTGAATGCAAGAGTAGGAAGTAGGGAAAGTCGAACTGAAGGAATACCCTTATAAAATCAAGATAAAGGGCTTCCCTGCTGTAAATTCCAGTTCAACCCATTTGAAGTTTTCAACAAGCTTGAAGTGGGTTGAACTGGGTTGAACTGGGTTTGAACTGGATATAAATTGGGCAAAGTAGATAATGTAGTTCAATCCAGTTCAACCTAGTTTAACCAAATTGTTTTAATTTCCATATCAACCTAGTTGAAAAAACCCAGTTTAACCCAGTTGAACTGGAATTTTCAGCAGGGTGATCTAGGAAAGTCAGGGTAAAGGGCATACCAAGTAAACCTATAAAATCAAGGAGGTACTGTACCTATAGAAAGTCCAGTTTAAAGACATGTATTTTTATAAGATTAAGGGCATGCATACCTAATTGTCCTAAGGAAAGGCAACATTAAGTGCATACATGGAGAACACCAAGTAGGCAAACAGTTGTTGATATACCGCTTTTTAGTTGATGACTAAAATGTTGTTGTCAATCATTTTTGTTACTAAGAATTAGTGCTCTCATGACATGTCAATTATTGCAATATCTCTTTTCCCACAACATGAGATATGTCTCTCGTGACATATCGTGATACCAAAATCTAATACTCAACTAAGAAATTTTCGCGCAACTAGGCTACTTCGTATGTTACAATTTTAACGTTACAGTATTAAATCTAAAAGTCAAGTTTAAGCTATTAAAAACATGCAAAAATATTGTGAAACATAAGAATGAAATAATGAAAAATTGTGCTCTGTCACCCCACACTGGCATGCTCTGATGTAAGTTGGCAAAAAGAACGAAAAATTAGCCCAGAACAAGCCTCTCAATTCAATGATTCTTTGTCACGTTGGCTGAATCACCAAACACGTGCATGATGTGCGACGATCATGTCATCTGCTAGAGATCTGCAAATAATTTCTTCATGTGTTCATCATAAAAGAAGTCACTTTTGTGATAATAAGAATTTGTGTCATGAGTCAAGTTTTCTTGAAAAGTATCGCAATATACCAATATCGCAAAAATTGTCTCTAGGATAATTGATACGTAACAGAGCCATGTCATGACTGCACTACTAATATAATAGACATATGTTGTGCTACATGTATTTAACAATTTGTCACATTGCCAAAATATGCATTTAAATAGTGGCTGTCACAAACAAGAAAACAGCAGGTATCTCTTAATATACAATGAATATTATATTGATTGAGATAAGGGGTTTCAATTGTTGCTCGGAATGAATTTTTGTACGGTCCGAGGCAATGTTCTGTACATCCTGTATATCTCAACCTGTTGAAGTGTAATCAAATAATGTATATGGAACAGTGCTCAGCCTGAATTTTTCTATCAGTGACTAAGGCACTGTATACAGTATACTGTAGAGAACATGTTTTTATTAAAAACAATAAAGCTAATTTGCAAGTTTTATCAGCAAGTGATTTATGAGAAATAGAAATTATCACTGAATCTGTGTTTAATAGGTGCAACAAATAGGCACAAAAGATGCATTATTGCAGTAGATAGTTCATCAAGTAGCTATGTTGCTGCAAAATGTTAATCATTGGTAGAAAAAATAAATCATCGACTGAAGAAAGCTGCTTGATTGCAGAAATAGTTTAGACTGAAGCAAGCTAGGTTAATCACCAAATTTTTGTTCAGTGCCCACTTAATATTTTTTTTATTTCATCTAAATTAATTTAAACCTTTTCATAGTATATACAATGAATACATTTCGTATGTACAAAAACTGATAATCAGTGACATAAAATTTACATATCAAAACTACATGATACTAAACAAAATTATTTTGGATAGTTCATCTTTAAGTTAAACGTTTTGTTGCAAAGCAAAGAAAACCTTTAGAAAACTACCTTGTGTACAAAGGTCTGCCAAATTATACAGTGTAGAAATTATATGAACAAGAGGTTGCAAATACTACATTAACATAACATAACAAGATGATGGGCTTAGAGGCGTTAGTCACCCCATAAAAAGCCCAAACTAATACCACCACTACTACTAAAGAATAAAACAGTAAAAATAAAAGACACCCAGAGTTAAAAGAACTTATCAATTGTTGACTTTAAAATTGTGGACAGAATTGGAGCTAACACCACCGCACTCTGGCAAATCATTCCACTCATTAACCACCCTTAGCGAAAAACTTAATATCAATCTGTGAGAACTCTGGACAATTTCAAACTGTTACCATGTGTCACATGAGGATTAGCTGAAACTTTCAAGAAATTACAGGAAGTCAAAGCATCACTACCAGATAGGAATTTAAAAACCTGAATCATATCGCCACATACTCCTCTCAACTCAAGTGAGGTCAAACCAAGAATGTGCAACCTAGAAAGATTCCTTACTTTGGGAATGAGTCTAGTGGCTTTGAACCTGTCCCAAAATGAACTTATTCTTCTCATAAATGGAACTCCCAAGCCTGAATAGCATACTCAAGGTGAGGACAAAGTGCTTATACAAATAAACTAGAATATTAGCACTCTCTAGAGCACATACCGCCGCTGTTGCAATTCCAACATGCCTAGAATAATGTTTGAGAATTAATTTGATCCCATACCCAATATAACCTACCTCAGAAATTCTAGGCCCACCAAGATTCATTCCCAAGTTTTGATCTGTAATAAACATTTGCAATCTGAACACTTGAAGATTATCTTCTGACTGGATTTCTTCCAAGGCCATACCATTTTAGGTTTATTCAAGTAGAACATCATTGTTTGAGCTCTATTCAGCCAGGATTCACGTTCCATCATTTTCCATTCATGGCAGAAACCAAACGTTTAATTTTCATTGATTCCATGTCTCTCTGAGTCCAGAAAATTGATTGTTTGGATCTTCGTTCAGAGCGCAAAGTCATTTAGATCTTCATTTCAGAGCACACATTTCATTGGAAAGTTTCAACTTAGTCTTGATAACATAGTCTTGACAGATCTCATCCTAAAACATCCCACCCCTCATCTGCCCTTCCCCTGTTCCAATTAGTCCCAAATTGTAATCAGTTCTTCATGAAACAGTAACAAAACAACACACCAAATTCAATCAAAACCTAATCATCAGTTCTTGAGATATCTTGATGACAGACAAACAAACAAACAAACACAGGTGAAAACATAATCTCTAATTCATCCAACTTCATTGGCGGAGGTAATTAAGCAACCTCTCTACCAAGAAAACAAAACTAATATCAAATTAGAAGACAAAGAAAATACAATAAAATATAAAATGATTATAACAAAAATCAACCTATATAGTATTATACATTATGCATCTAGTACTACTCAAGTGCTTGAAGGTTCAATATTTTTTAAGTCTTTAATTTGAAAGAAAAAGTATTTGATACATACAGTACCTGTTTGAATTTCATTTGGACTAGTGGATGACATACAAGTACATACTGTAAGAAGCACCCTGTAAGTTATTATACCCTCACCAATTAAGTTTTTACAGAAGGGATATAGCATCTTTGCCGTTCGTCCGTCTGTTCGTCTGTCCGTCCACATCCATCGTCCTTACAGCCTCATACATTGTTCAGCTAGAGAACTATAGAGTGCTGACCTAGAAAATGAATTCCAACTATTTTTATGAAAAGAAATTTGTATAAAGGAGAACAAATGCATTCCAGACTTTAATAGAAGCAATTAAAGGATTCGTTCTAGATGAAAAAAAGTTTAATAATAGAGCTGCTGACTGATTGGGATTTATAACAAGGTGGCTTGCAAATGAATAGCAAAAACCACTTGAATAGCAGCAATTAAAGGATTTGTTCTTGGATAAATAAAAGTTGAATAATAGAGCTGCCGAATGAATGGTTTTTGTATGAAAGTGTCTTGCCAACGAATAGCAAAAAAAAAAAAAAAAAACGTAAACAGTAAATAGACTTATAATAATCTGCAAAATAATCTGTACTGAATTTTCATTCTGATGTGGTAGATAGAACAGCACTATCTAGTTTTTAAGGGAGATTTTTTTTGAGTATGTTTCTATTGTAAGTATCAGATTGAAGGTAAGGCTTGGGAAGGGGGAGGGGGGGTGTAGTGCATTGGAGTGAGTGGAGGTTATAGAAAAGGTTGGAATGATGAGTTGGTTTAGAGTATATTTAGTGGATGAGTGGATGGCAAAAGGTGGGCTAGGGTAGTAGGTGAATGGATGATGGTAGGTGAATGGGGGATGGTAGGTGAATGGGGCCTGCTGAGGAATAGAGGATTGTAGGTGAATGGAGGATGGTAGATGAATGAAGAATGGTAGATGAATGGAGGATGTCATGTGAAGGGGGATGGTAGGTAGATGGGGGATGCATGGTAGGTGAATGGGGATGGTTGGTGAATGGGGCATGTTGAGGAATAGTGGATTGTAGGTGAATGGAGGATGGTAGATGAACGGAGGATGGCATGTGAAGGGGGATGGTATGTGAAGGGGGATGGTAGGTGATTGGGGATGGTAGGTGAATGGGGCATGTTTAGTTAATAGAAGTGACGGAATGTGAGTTAGAGGCAAGAATGTTAGGTGGAAGATTGTAGAATGATTGGTAGATGTAGGAATAAAGATAAAGGTGAGATGGCATGGGAGACAGGATGGCATGTGGCACAGGGTACCACAGAATGTGGGACAGGATGTCATGGCATATAGGACAGGGTGGGATAGCATGTGGGACAGGGTGGCATGGTATGTGAAACAAGGTAGTGTCATGGCATTTATGACATGGCTGGGATGGCATGTGGGACAAGGTGTGATGGCATGGGGGACAGGGTGTAATGACATGTGAGACAGGATGGCATATTGTCTGAATTTCAGGTGGGATGGGACAGGGTGGGATAGCCTGTGGGATAGGATAGACTGGCCTGAAGGACAGTGGGATGGCAGGTAGTACATGGAAAGGTGACATGTGGGACAGGGTAGGATGGTACAGGGAGGAATGGGATGTGGGACAAGGTGGCATGGTATATGGGGCAAGGAGGAATGGCATGTGGGACAGGGTGGCATAGTATATGGGACGGGGTGGCAAGGCATATGGTGGGATGTCATCTTGATTTCCTTACTACCTCTAAAATGATCTGACCTCTCAGGCACAATTTGACCTTCGTTGTCGTGGTGCCGTTAAGACCTCATCAAACAAACAAACAAACTTGATTGCAGGTGTGATGGCATACAGGTCATGTTGTGGAATTGTATCTGGATTTTATGTATGATTTCTTGTAGGGAGGGATATAGGATGGAACATCATGCAGAACAGAGGGTGGGATGGCAGTTGTGCCATAGGGTGGAAAGCATGTTATTAGCGGCAAGGGAATTTATATCGTTTGCCATGTCTGGTAACATTTTGTTGTAGGCATGAATGATATGAGGTTTATTCTATTAAATGTCAATTAAACAATTTTTGAGTATACTTTTGGTAAGCATGCGAAGCATAATGCGAACCTATGTAATGGTGATTTCGGCTGTCTAGCCATCCAGAGGTTTGCCTAAGATTTCCTCAGAAATGTTAGAGTTGTTTGAGAATTTTTCAGAAGAAGTTAAAGTTTCCTCAAAGTTCCTCAAAAAAAGTTAAAAGTTTCTTCAGATATCCTCATGAAAGGCTGTAATTTTCTTACTAAATGTTAAAGTTTTTCAGAGACTTGTAAGACAAGTTATAGATTAGTTTCCTTAAAAAGTCTACAAAACATTTAATGTTTCCTTCCAAGATAACTGTAAGATGATATAATTTCCCCAAATTCTTCAGAGATCCTCAATTGTCTCTCATAACACTGGAGGTTTAAAACCCTTAAACTTTTTCAAAGTATTTGTGCACCAACGGCTGTATCAGACATGATTATTAAACTCTGCTTTTATTATTGTGTTTATTTGCATAAAGTTGTTACAGTGTATGAACTGACAAGACTTATTTTACTTAGTATTCTCAGTTGGGAAGTGTGACAGGATGTGACTGCATATAGACATAGGGAGGGATGCCACATGGGCTAGGATGGGGGCCATGCAGGACATAGGATAGAATATATACCATGTGGTATGCACCAAGGGCTATATCAGGCATGATTATTTTACTCCGCTCTTTTCTTCTTATTGGACAAGTCATTTGCATATTAGTTATTATAACTGTCAGATTTTTATACATAGTATGCTCAATAGGGACTGTGATAGCTAGAACGAGACTTCTTATGGAGCCTATGGGATGTCATATGGGACATGGGCCAGGGTGGGATGTCATATAGGATATACGCTGGAATGCCGTGCGGAACATAGGGTGGAATGCCATGGGATGGGATGTCATGTGGGACATGGAATGGTATGGAATGCCATGTGGGACATGGGATGGGATGCCATGTGGGACATGGGGTGGAATGCCATGTGGGACATGGGGTGGGATGCCATGAGTAACAAAGAGTGTGACATAGGTTGGGATGCCATGTGTGACATAGGGTAGGAGGCTATGGGGATATGGGATGTAATGCCATGTGGGACATAAAGTAGGATGTCATTGGGTCATTGGGAGAAATACCATGGTGAACATATGATGGGATCCAATGTGGGACATAAAGTGGGATGCTATGTGGGACATCAGTTAGGAAGCCGCTGATACGGGGCAGAAGGTGGGATGCCATGGGGACATAGGGAGAGATGCCATGTGTGACACAGGCAGGGATGCCATGTGGGACAGGAAGGGATGCTACACACGTGGGACATATGGTTGGATTAATGTGGGACATAGGATGGGATTCACGTAGGCCATAGGGTGGGATTCCATGTGGGACATAGTGTATGGTGGAATGCCATGTAGGAGATATGGCGGAATGCCATGTGGGACAAGGGATGGGATGGGATGTCATGTGAGACATGGGGTGGGATGTCATTTGGGACATGGGGTGGAATGTCATTTGGGACATGGGATGGGATCCATATAGAACATAGGGTGGGATACCATGTGGGTCATAGGATGGGATGCCATGTGGGACATGGTGGAATGCTACATGGGACTTATGACAGAATGCAATGTGGGACATATAATAGAATGCCATGTAGGAGATATGGTGGAATGCCATGTGGGACATGGGATGGGATGGGATGTCATATGGGACATGGGGTGGAATGCCATGTGGGACATGGGATGCTAGGTGGGACTTAGTGTGAGATGCCATTTTTATAATTGGCCGGGTCATTTGATATGGGTGTCAATTTGCATGGGCATGCCAACCATGATGGTATTTACCATTCTAGGTTATTTATTCATCGAATGTATGTTGTTTTATCAGTTTCAGATTATTATTCAATGAATTGTTTTGGTGGTATTTGTTGCACTTAAAAAATGAATATACATTTAATCTTACATGCACGTAACAATATGTCTGTAACACTTATGAAAGCAAAAGCAATGTGCAATTATATCCATATTTGCAGCCAATGTTAATTTATTACATATGGTTACAAAGGAAGTGGTGTAATATGTTAGTTATTACACATTATAGACAGGAATTTTTGTATTCAATGCACCAATAATGGCTGATTCCTCGCATGCAAGGATACGGGGAAGGGGCAAAGTGTCAGCAAACATGTTGATGACTGCAGAGGCCAATCCTTGAGACGCAGACTCTTTTGCACTTGGAACAGACTAAGGCTTGGTTTGGTAATCTCAGGAGGTCTTACTCTCTTGTTTTTATACACTTCTCTAGTGCTGTCAAATGTCTGGTTTTAAAAATGCAACTGGCTTCTTTATTGATTTGCGCCAGTAAGACAAGTTTATCAAACAAATGATTTAAATCTCATAAAAAAAAAACTCATAATAAATTTCTTTTACTAGGTCATGTAGCAACATATACTTGTATATACGTACATACAATAGACCTTTTCATTTTCGCTTGATTAAATAGCGAAATTTACAGTTTAATAAAGCTAAAGAAAACATTTAATCATCAAGTGTGTAATACAAACAGTGCATGCTAGTTGAGAAAAAGTGAGTCAGTGCCTCTTGGTGGCATAATGCGGTGAATTAGTTTCTCGTCGTGGATAATGCCAGCAGGGACACCAAACACCGTCTCTATAGAATAGTAATAAGAAAGCTGATATCACACCATCGGCAAGGTTTATCTTTGGCTGTCATCTGGTTGGTATCCATATAAAAATATTAGCGGACTGCTTCAGGTTTGTTTTCGGAAGGAATTGTAGGTCTCTGCTGTGCAGAATGGACACTTGAAGGCTTTAAAATGAGTCACATGTTCTGATAATTCCCCTCTGAAGGATGAGAAGAAGAAACCTTTATCTAATTGCTTGAAAATTATTTTTAGTATTGAATAATGGTTGTTATTGAAAGATTGATTTGAAATTAAAGGAAGTATGAATTTGAAGAGACAATCTCGTCAGGAGAAAATTGCTCAACCCGTCTTCAATAAATCCCCTACATGTATATGCTAGTAATTAACATCACTTCCACGGTGGTAATTGGTTAGCTTGTCAGTGATTGTGTAAACATGTCGACCAATTACTGTAGGTTGGATTCCAGTGATTTTTAGCTCCTCAGTAACACGATATCTGGCCTTCAAGGGAATTTCATCAAATATGGTTACATTGTCCTGCAATTTAAAGAAAATCCCTAATTTTCTTTTCAATTTGCCAAAAGTTAAACATTTATGGGAGGAATTAAGAGTATGAAAGCAGTGAGTTTTCTAAAATGACAAAATGACAAATTTCTGAGGAAAGGAACTAAAGGTTGCAGTTTTTATTTCTTTTAATTGCACTTGTGATTTAAGAACAGTAATACCCCCCCCCCCCTCCCCTCCCTCCCTCAGCCCCTTCCAAGTGATAACTAAAAGCAAAGATTCTTTTACTTATCTTTGCAAGGTGTTGCTCCTCCTTGCAAGCTTCATATGTAATGTGTCATACGAAAGACGTAAGAACAATTGCATAAATAAATCACCTTAACACGTAAATTGTTTGTCTGACCAAACTTTTAAACTTTGATCATGTCAACAATCAACATGTAACAGGAGTTGTTTAACAAAGAAACCCATGATTGGCTATTACAAACTAGAAGAAGAACTGTCAGAGCCGTACAGTACGACTATACTGAGTGCTCTACTGCCTTAGACAAGAGTTGTGAAATTGGGATGGGAGTACTGTATACAGAAGCTCTGAATGACCGTAAAATGAGTCCACAAATCCCTTTTGTCAAGATACCAGTATATAATAGAAATTTTCAATTCTGAATCGGCAATTTTCTGATTAACTAATTTAAATGTCACATGGCCGAGATTCACGTGTCCATAATGGACCAATCGTATACTGGAGGAATTTTATTGACCAATGAAATACTGGAGGAATCTTGGCCGTCTGCAGAATTCACGCAGGGTATGGGGCCAAGCATATAAAAAAATGTTTTGAAGAGCACGTATCATACGTACGTTATACATGAAGAAAAAATGTGCGCATATTGCTGCTTTCATTTTTTTCCTCAAACCTGCACCTGATTGGTTGGGAAACAAAGGAAAAGTTTCCCAAGCATTTGATTGGTCGAAGTATTGAAGAAATCATGTTCGGCTTAACTCGGTTTGAAAAGGTTTAAGTTGTAAAGCTACATGTATGACTTGAGCAAGGGCAGCTTTCTCCAATCTTATATTACAGTACGTATCGAGATTGTAATGCTCATTTTTTTAATTATTGCAACAAATACAAAAAATGACGTAGCTTTCAGAACCCCAGCTTGTAAACAACAGATATTCGAATAGTTTTTGCTATATTTTCCTGATAACATTTGATTAAATTACTTCATAAGGAAATATAAAGTTAAATACAAATGTTGGCAAAAGCAAGTTTCAAAAATGAAAATATTTTTTAAGTACAAATCTTACAAATTTTCCCAGAGAATGATTTTGTTGCTTCTTTATCCTTGAAATCTTTTTATTAAGCATGTCTTATTGAACCTTCACTGATATCTTATTAGTATCTTTGTATGTGGGGGTGTCAACTTTAAGTGAAATTTCTCCTAATTACTTTGAATAATATATTTAATGAAAGAAAAAGGAAAAAAAACATGACAAAAACCT
>JAIGNY010001341.1:427500-455000 GCA_020152595.1 Chiridota heheva | reverse complement strand
CAAAAACATTCTCACAATCTCTCATGCTTTTCATATCAATCTTCAAACATAAAATTCCAGTGATATTGATTTTTTGCTCACTCTTTCTACACGAGCTAAACTGCTAAGCAAAAAAACCCCAAAAAACATGAGCGAGACATATATAAACATGGCAAAATTGCAGTTATTCAAACAAAGCATGATATGAATACAATAAACTGTGGGCGTTTTTCGGACATAAAATGAAATATTCAATCTCGGAGGGAAAAGGTGTTCTTTAAGTGCTCATGAAGATAAGGCAAAAGATGTTTTTGTTTGAAAACTGGACAAAACTATATATAGATCGTTGTCGTGAAGATATACATTTTTCTTATTTTGAAGTATTTGCTTTCTGAGAATATCACAAAATATTCTTGCACCTGGTAAAGAAGGATTTAAGAAATATAAAAACGGTTATGTTTAGAACAGAGAGGTGTCCGGATGTTTTTTTAACCCCAAGGGACTTTCTTTTTGAAATTCTTCATCTTAAAAGTGCTACTGAGCAGATGTATATTATTTATAGCACAGAATCATGTAATCCCCACGTATATGCAAATGAGTCAGTACTTACAGTATAATCAAATGTCAACTTAAATTTAATTTGAAGCTTTGTTTAGTTGTTAATGTATCCTGTAGGTGTAGACAATCCATGTAAACTTTGAAAGTCTGTAGAGGCAAAAATAATTTGATTTGCTTTAACATTTAATGAAAACAAATTAAAGTAGCAAACTTAATTTCTTTTGTTGAACTGAAAAGCTTGAATTAAAGAAAACATGGCCAGCCTTTTAAGGGATTTTGACGAGATAATTATTCTTTGGTATTTAAATTTTCGGCCACCATTAAAGCAATCTAGCAATTCCTCTTCTTGTGTTAAAAAAAGAATAAGAACCTACTTAAAGCTTGAGTCATTGTTTGCAAAACTAATATTTCAAATTTGGTTTCTGCCACTATTTTAGTATAGTTCCCATGTTTATCTAATACACACAATAGTATAGGACACATTCAATTGACCTTTTTAATACATTGTTTTAAGTATGAAGTTGCGGAAGGTCCCACTCTTTTGCATATTTCTAGATCCCCCCAGATCCCCCCAGATCCCGTCCTTTCTCATCCGACTTTTCAGAGATCATAGCAAACTTATATTGCTTTATTTGCAAAATTTCTTTTGAATTTCTAGATCTGCTATTGTAAAATGTACAGTAGCACATTCAGTAGAGCATGATTGTATTAACAGTATGATGAATAAAATATCCAAACTACTATTAAGCTGAACTATTTCCTGTACCGATTGTGTTCTGATTATGTCATCCTCTGTGCGTCATTTTGATCAGGTTGCTGATTATTTGTTAAGAGCAGGTTATAATTCAACCTTGATTATAATTCCTTTTAAAAAGGAAAAGCAAGTTCCGTGCTTGTGTCAAGAACTTAATCAAGTGTTATGGTTTGGCACGTATAAAGTAAATTGTCACACTGTAAAGAGGTTATGGTTATAATTAGATTGTTTTCCTTCTTACTTATTTTAGGACACATTTAAATAAGAATAGTGTGATAAAACATGTCATCCATTTTCTTTGTGTGTGTTAACTTGAAACAACAGATCGCAGCCGTTTTTGTTGAGGCTTCGGATGAAAGTTTTGAGTTTTGATATTTGTACGGCGAAGGGAGACTTGGAGAGTGCTATAAGTGGCAAATACAGTTTTGGTATCATTTATTTGTTTTCATAGTGATAGCACAGTGGTTTTGTGTGGGTGCATGTGTGTGTGTGACTCTACTGCGGAAATGTAAAACAATGATATCATTAAATTAAAAATATGAATATGAACTGTATATGCTAACCTTTTTTTATTTCATTTTCTTATTTGTTACAGAAATGATTCAATAATCCATCTTTTTGTTGAAGAATTTGCCACGGAATGTTCGTGGGATTACCTTCATATTTTTGATGGAGATTCAATATATGCACCAACAGTAGCTGCCTTCAGGTGAGCTTGAACTTTCATTTGACTACATACTGTATATAGGTGTGCTGGCCGGAGGTTTATGCAGCCATGCATGGAGCTATTTCGGTTAATAAAACAATGGTGCAGCTTATAAAGCATGTATGGCAAAATAGACTGTAAATTTGTTGTTTATAGGAAGGTGCCCATACTGTCGGGCTCCCATGCTTGATTGCATTGTATTTTAGAGCTATGGTCACCTCTATGCAGCAATTGCAACAAGAACTGCGATGTCAAACACATTCTGAGAGATGCCCCCTCTATACACTTCCTAGGACATTACAACCCATTATCAAACCTCTCTGGACCTTAAACATGGAGGTACTATTTTCCAAATAGTATCTCCATGCCTTGCAAGTCATGCAACTAAGGATAACAACACACAACAGCTAGAAAAAAAAAAAAAAAATCACACCTCCAGTACATCACAAGAAATTCATATACCTAAAGGGTTCAACAGTCTTTAGGAAATTAAAATTTAAAAGTGTTTCCATATGCAAATCAGCATCAGAACTACAATGCAGTTCTGCCTCTGGTAGTTTTTTACACTTGAAATTTTGATTCAGTCACAAAAGTTTTAGGGAATTTTACAAAGTATATTTCAGATTCCTTAATTTATTCTAAATTTTGATTTGCTGGGCTGTGTAGTAGAGTCTGCTTTTCAGCCGGTTGGTTTGGAGATTAATCTGGGTCGGGTTATTCCACTGTGAAATCTAAGACTTAATGCTCTTTGCTTGAAAAATAATGCTATGAAGATTTGGTTTTTCTTGGAGTATAGAATGTGGTTGATGGAGAAGGACAATGGGATATCCATTTTAGCAAGGAGGCCCAATGCATAAATTTTCTTCACAATATGGAGGCTGGGAGATTGACTTGACTGTGTTTACTCACGCTAACATGCAGTGGCATAGCTAGGATTTTCATATAGGGGGTGGGGGAGAGCAGGCAAGTAAAATTGATAAGATGAACCGACAAGTACAAATCTGAACCGACAAATACAAATCTGAACCGACGAATTTAAATATTAGATGGGCGATCACCCCCCTTTCCCCCTTTGGGGGGGGGGGGCAGGCAAGTGAAATTGACAAGATGAACCGACAAGTACAAATCTGAACCAACAAATACAAATCTGAACCAACAAATACAAATCTGAACCGACGAATTAAATATTGGGTGGGCGATCATCCCCCTTGCCCCCTCTGGCTACGCCACTGCTAACATGCGATATGCAGTAATGTTTGGCAATTCAACACCCGAGGTTAGTAAGATCACATGGTAAGCGCGTGCAGTAATTTTTACCTGTACTGTACGTAAGGGTTTAACAGTCTTGAGGAAATAAAGATTTCAAAATGTTTCCATACACAATTCAACATCAGAACTAAAACGCATTTCTGCCTCTGGTTGTTTTTCACACTTGAAATAGTGATTCAGTTATGTATGCAAAGTTTTCGGAAATTTGACATAGTATATTTCAGATTCTTAGATTTATTCTAAATTTTGATTTGCTGGGCTGTGTAGTAGAGTCTGCTTTTCAGCCGGATGGGTTGGAGATTAATCTGGGTCGGATTATTTAACTGTGAAATCTTACTGCTGTTTGCTTGCAGAATAATACTATGAGGTGCATCCATTATTGTTCTTTGCCTTCTGGTACTTTTCCTGGCTGTATGTCTCAAAAAATTGGTTTCTCTTTCATTTATATGTGGAAGATAATTTTCATTAAGATTTGATTAACATAAACATAAAGAATAACATGAGAGTAAAGTTAATAAAAGGCAGATGAAATATAATTCTGAATACGTTTGATAGATACATTGTGTGGTGCTTGGACATGGCTTTGATCATGTATAACATGACCTGGTGGGATCGCATATGAGCAACTTATGCGCCATTTATGTTTAGTGTAGGATAGTGATCATGCCACTTGATTGTGAAGGCATCTTATTTGAGAGAGAACAGTTGGGTTACATTTTTTTTTTTAAATTCTTGTGTTTTATTTTGTTAAAGATACATTTATAGGAAATGACAATATAAACTAAGAGTGTTTGAAAATGTATAACAATGTATGCATAGCAAAAAACCCATCAAAATGATTCACCTTTTATCAATTTGACAGCTTTCTGAATTTTATAGTCATAATATTGCAAATATTTTAATGAATGAAATGTAGGATTGCACTAAGATCTATATTTAAGCTTTTGATTCGCAGCTTAGATATTGCAATTTTTTATAATTTTGACCCAAATTTTGAACTTCGCATCAGGTTTTGCCTATAAAATATTTGCTTTTTTTAACCAGTCATGCAAGGGCAAAAAATTTAAAAGTAAAATTTTAATTTGTGTACTATTAATAGCATTTGATAGATTAACATTAGGAAAGAAACAGCTAAACAGTCATTTCCTAGCCTCGCTGAAAGTCACTTATTCTTTTCTGTGAGTATTCCGCCCACTCGGATTTATGAATATATAATGAGCTAAAACATGCTGTTTTTCAAAGGTGATTACAGCTTTGTTAAGACAAAAACCGTTATTAATACATGAAATTTAGGCAGATAAAGGCTTGAAAATACTATCCATTAACATTTGAAGATACAATTCGAGCAAAAAATAATGAAAATCATAGAGATTTATAACGATTTCATATTTTGAAAAAACGGGTGCCAAAGAACGTCACAAAACACATTTCTTGGGCCCACACGATCTTACATATGTGATAGAAAAATTTCATTTCTTTTTAAATTGATGAAAACCAGAGGAAGCCGGGCAGGGTTCGCAAGTTTTGTACCTATTTCCAGAGGAACCATGTTGATTTCTTTAATATCGTACGATCCATATCATGCTTGGACAATGTGCAGTCACGTGATGTTGTTTGCATCTGTATCGTAATCTCTCATGTCAGCATTATGTGCATGCTGTATGCATACAGTATGAAACGGTGTTTGCACGAAATAGCCACAAACCCTTCGTAATCCCCTGATAACGTGTTTCTTTGAAATAACAAACAATATATACTTCAGATTACATGAAAATCTGAAGTGTATATCAAGTTCAGAATAAAATGAATGATATTTACTGACGACAGAGCTTCTTGAGGCAACTGAATACTGTACACTAAGTGTATGTAGGGTTTTGGTATTTAGAGCCTTGGTGTATACTGGTGTCAATACTGATTTCCTTAAATTAAGCCTGTGCTGTAGTATTTTCACTATTCTTTAGGATTAAATACATTTATATTTGCTTATAAGTAGTATTTTTACTATTCTTTTGCTATAATTCATAGGGTTAAATACATTTATATTTGCTTATACTGCTAAAATACCATTTCACCAGAGATTAATTATCCCAATAACAAATCCCTGATTTCATGTACTTCCTGTAAACACATTGTTGCTTTGTTGGCCTATTGGTATGAATTTTCATCAACATGGACTGTGGATTGGACTCCTGACAAGTTGAAAATATTTTTATAATTTACTACGATATTAATTTAATGAATTATGCCAATTAAAATCACACAGATTCAAACATAACAAAGAATATATATTTATGATTTTTTTATGGACCTGGGGACGAATCTGGCAGGAAATCACATTCAGATGGTCAGAAAAACACCGACTCGTAGTGTGAGAATGACCTCTAAACCCAAACACTGAAAATTAAAAGTGACCTGGAAAATCACATAAAAGTTCCGCTGCCATTCCGATATTTTGATAGCAACTTCCAAAATATGATATGAAGAATGGTATCGTTTAGATATTTTTACAGTTTCAGAAACATAATAGAATTACACCAAAATATTTTTTGAAGAGTTACAAAGAGATATTAAAGGAGAATGATATTATATGAAATTTGAAATGAACAAGGCTAGTCTAACAGAAAACTTTAACAGCTTAGTTAAGAAATTGTTAGTGTGTGTACCATCTGCTGAAGTAATCTTCCAATCTGAATCTGAATAGGTTAAGGTAAAGGTAATGGAAACTTGTAGTATATAACGCACATTACTGTATGAACATTCAATGGTGCTTTGCAAACTTACAGGTTAAGTTAGCAAAAATCCTTCTGGACATGAACGACAACCGAACATAACAAGTATGAGGAAAAAACAGTTAACAAGTTTACTAGGCTAAGTTTAGCTTTGAAACAGTTTAAACTTCAGTTCGGGTGAACCCCTCCTTTTAGCCCTCGGTAAAACCCTTCGAAGGAGGGTTTTTTTAGGCCATGGAGGCAGCCATTACCCATCATGCAATTTCCTTCGCCCATACACTTTGTACAGAGTGACCAAGCAAATTCATTTTGTGAACTACGACGGCGTTTGCTGAAGTGTGAGAGGTACATGGAATTATGGGGAAACATGCTAGCTAACTTTTATCCAGTACCTTTTGATATGTTCACCAGTCCGAATTTGAAAAAAAAGCCAATATATGGCACGACCCATGTTTGAAATGCTTAGGTTTGTTGCGAATAATCTGTACTGTGCTAACATCTGCGTTGTGTTGACTAAGCATTGACTTTTCTTCTTTGACTGCGATTGTCAGTGTTCAATAAATAACAAATTAAAAGGGTTATTTTATATGCATTCTTACATTAAATTTGTTCTTCGCGTAAGTTGTGTTGTTATTTACGTAGCCTCTTGGAGAACGCGTTCAATTAAATTATTTTAATGCAGTGAATTATCAGTTCCTTTGTGACTTTCGTATGTGATGTTCTGTCTGAACAGTGAACGTATTCTAACGTAGGCCTATTGACCGTAACTAATGCTAAGTTACAGCCATCATGTGCGTAGAGTGTACGTTGGACTGTTTGCATTGCAGGCTTGTGTGTAATATATATTGTCATTCATTTTATTCTTTTTCACCCATTGTCTAGCGTTCAGACGTTAGGGCCTAATCAAATCATGAATAAAACTTAAGCAGTTGGTTTAGTTAATCTCAAATTGCACTGTTTATTCCTTTACGATCTGTCAGTCAGTAGGTGATCGCATAATGCATACCTGAAATAGACCAAATTGAAGTTAGTAAGCAGCTGAGATGTGTGTGCGATTCGTATGTTTGAACTGTCGACTGGTTGCTGAACTGCGCGATGGTCAAACCGTGGAAGCAGGGATTAGCATGAAAGACTCTTTTCAGGGGTTCACCCGAACTGAACTTGGTGAATGTATATCAATGTCTGGTGGTCTGGCGGTGAAGCATTTCAATCTTTTAGTGTTTGAGCAGTAAGGGAAAGAAGGAGTATTTACATTTGTTTTAGCATAGGGAACGTGGAAATTCAGATATCATGATTATTTCTTGTATTGTTTATTACGTTTGGGATTAGGTTATCATTATCAATGGCGATGGTTGTTATTGATTTTACATAGCATATGAAAGTAGGTGTTCTTTCTTCTTGTTTTTAGCAGGGGCCGATCTATTATTTATGACATTTTTATTTATTGTATCCTATTTTTTGATTAATTAATTAATACCTACATCACCTTGTTATCTTTCTTTGCTTTTCGTTTTTGAGAAAACTGACTGAGGACCAGGTTCAGATTAGGGAGGACAGACCGACAAGGGCATGTATATGAGTTAAAGGCACTCCCGAAAAAGGTTCCCGGTTGCATGCATGCTTTATTTTGATGACAAATTGTGTAATTATTAACATGAAATTGAAATTTTGTTGAAATTTTTGGCAACACTTCATGACTTTTTTTGAAATTGACAGTGCTTTCCTGGAAATAGAAGAAAAATTCCCAGAAATTAAAGATTTCACGAACTTGCAGGATATTTCTCGGAAAATGAAGATTTCCCAAAAATTGACAAAGATTTCCTTAAAATTTATGAAAATTTTGCAGAAATTGAAGAAAGTTTTCTGAAAAGAAGAAAATTTCCTGAAAATTAAGAACATTTTCTGTAAATTTAAGGAGAATTCCCGAAAATTTCCATTGATTTTTCCCAATTAGCGTAGGCAAAAAGATAAAGGCCTATTTTAAAATTGTATTGCTTTGAAAATTCAGTATGGATCCCATACGCACATGGCCCTGATGATAAGAACTTCACACCTCTGTATCCAAAGGTTTTTGGATATTGTAGATTGTGGTCCTTGGAAATTTTGGTCCAAAATTGAAATTTTGTATAAAAAGTGTGGAGTTTTTTATCCAAAAGTGCAGATTTTGGAGTTAATATTGAAAGGTGTTTGTTGAAAATGGGACAATTTTGGGTGAAAATTGTAAAATGTTTGGTCCAAAATTAACTATAGCTCAGTCAATACAATTGCAAAAAATGCCACACATGGTTATTGATATTTCAGTTAATTATATTTATGGCTTCGACAGAATTTTGGGAGGTGAGGATGAGGCAAAACCACGTTTGACGCGTCGCTGCTTTCTTTATTACTATCCGTACAAAACAATTAAATGCCACAACAGCCCTTTTTTAAAGGGTGTTCTTGTCTATTTTTATTCCGTAACTGCCTTTTGCTTGACAGTTTTAAACACTTCCAAATTTTCTTTTGATGGTGATGCAGAGAAGCATATTTTAATCTAATGTAAGTCCTTTGGGCAATGTACTATAGCTTACTGATGATAGGTTGGGTAGTGTGTTGCTTGTTAGTCACGCTCTTGTTAGTTAGCAATATGAGGATGCTCGCTGGCGTGGAAATTATTACTCACTTGATAAAGGTAAGTTTCAAAACATCAAGCTGAAAGAATAGTTGTTAAACTCAAAGTGAGCTAAGAAAATCAAGGAGGTCCTTCAAGGTGCCTGGACCCCACCCCTTTTCATTTGTAGCCCTTAAGTTCTGTAAGGAAAAGTGGGAGTCTGATCTTGGGTTTGCCATTTGTAATCTTTGTCAAGCTTGATTTCAAGCAAGAGCATACATCACTACTAAGTGGTCACTATTAAATGCTGTTGGTCTGGATTACAGTGGAGTGCATGTCCTCATTGTGACCGATGTGTTACAGGGGTTTATACTGTAAGTATATCACTCTGGTTTCTGTGAAGCACATATCCATTGCCAATTCTGAGTTGATCTGACAGTTTAAAATTAAAGGATTAGTTCAGGGGTCCAGCAAGTGCATCTTATATGAAAGAGAACTTCAAAAAACAAATTAATGAAGAAAGCGTTTAAAAATCTTATTCCGTTAAGGAACTATTTAAGTTTGAAATTTGGTATCATTTGTGTAGAAATGACTGAAATCAGACTAGTTGTGTTGTCACTGCCTCAGATTCTTCAAAATCTTTATGTATTCTAGTAATAGAACAGAATCTAGTACGGGTAATCATTATTTATCACCAAAAGAAAGTTTAAGGCAAAATAATTGAAAAAGCAAAAAGTTAAATACATTTTCTTTAAAATACATTAACAATTGTTAAGAATGTGAGGATGAGGGCACCAACCTTCCATAGTAGACTTACTACACCAGTCATTTCTGCACAGATAATACAGAGCTTTAAAGGATTAGTTCAGTGGTTAAGCATGTCCATCTTATATGAAAGAGGACTTCAGAAGAAACAAAATGGTGAAGAAAGCATTGCAAAATCTTATTCTGTTAAGGAGATATTCAAGTTTAAAGTTTGGTATCATTTCTGTAGAAACGACTGAAATTCAGACTAGTTGTGATGTCATAGCCTCAAATTTCTCAAAGTCTTTATGTATTTTAAAGAAAGTTTATTTGAATTTTTCACTATTTAAATTATTTTTCCTCAAACTTTCTTCAGGTGGTATATTATAAATACCCTTCCTAGATTCAGTTTTACTACTTGACATATTCCATGGTTTTTAAGCCACAAAATTGCAGGAAAAAATATGATAGAATACATGAAGACTTCTGAGGCTATGACATCACAAGTAATCTGATTTCAGTAGTTTCTATACAAATGATATTAAACTTGACACTTCAATATCTCCTTAAAGGCTTTCTTCACCATTTTGTTTCTTTAAAGTCCTTTCTAATATAAGATGACTTGCTTGACCACTGAACTAATCCTTTAAACTTGAATATCTCCCTAACAGAATAAACTATTGAAGTAAGTTGCTTAACCATTTTATTTCTTTCAATGTCTTATTTCATATAAGATAAACTTGATTGACCACTGAACTAATCCTTTAACCTTGTTGTTAAAAGTGTGACAAGTTGTAACACATTTAATCAAGTTTATATGAAAAATTTCCTCAGTGGTACATTTAAAGTGGTCATGACACAAGCCAAATGACCTTTTGCTATAAAATATTTCAATACATTGATAGACAAAAATTTAACTTTCCCCTTGAAAAAATGTGTAAATATATCCAAAAACCACTTTGAAAGTCGAAAAATCCAGCAAAAGCCAAACCCGTAAGTTAAAAAACAGTGATTTCAAATCAGTACCAATGACGTCATTGGCAGAAGTTCATGTTATCCAACACGCGTGCGAGTATTACCTGTTCGTATGTACTTTCCACAGTGTAGACTCTGCAAGCTCCGTTATACATACAATTTTTAGATTGTGATATGTTGGTAATCATTACATCTGGAAAGCTGATTTACTGCGAATAGATGTATGTAGTTCAAAATGCTAAAATATTTGAAGAAAATTTATCAATTAATGAAGACCCTTAAAAATGTGTTAATTCCTATGAGTTGTACTACACGACGTACCCCTCAGCGATTCTTTTAAAGTTTATATATAAATAGTGTGTGATTTTTGATGAAAAATGTGACTTAAAATGCTCATAACAGCTTAAAGATCACAAAAAGATTTTAAAATATAATTTCTACCCCGAATAAATACTTTCCTGCTTCTTGTTTTGCGTTATACTGTAAGTCAGAAAATGGACAACTCCAGACAATCCCGTAAGCCATTTTATCAAAAGTAGAGCAAGCCAGTCTTTGATATCTATAGACTTTTATTGGTGTAAGTTGAATGCCAATGCCGCATATCATGAATATTAAGCAGTTAAACTTTAGCCAAGTGCACACTACTTGCAATCGAATAGCCTTTAAATTCAGTTTCTGTATGATTAGGAGTTCTATTATTCAAAGCCTTTAATATATAATTGCATATTACATACATGTACATGTACTATTAACTCCAAAATATAAATTCATTGTGTCAACGTTTTTGAAGCCAAATCAAGCAAATTAAAGTGTAACGTATACATGCCTCCCTGAGTTCTTGCAGACTGGCCTGATAGACCTACGGAAACTTGTTAGATCTTTATATTCCTTATTTCTTCAGTGTCCTCCCTCTCAATTGTATGATAACATTCTTCAGTACAGAGGGGTTTTCCACAGTCACTTTGTCACTGTAGGAAGTCGAGTAGTAAAATATTACAGATATTATATTACACTCTTGCATTCATCATTTAACTTTTTTTTTCTATAAGAATTAACAAGATACACATAAGTTGAAGTATTTATGTGCAGTAAATATTTAGCACAAGACACTGCATAATACTTAATAAAACTGCCTTACAACTGAAAAAAACATAACCAAAGCAAGAAAAGTATAAGCAAAAGCCATACTATCAATATGTAATTTTTTTCTTTTTTTGCTTGCCCATAGTCAAGTTTTTGTGAATGCAATAATTCAACACTTTCAGTGATGATTTACATACAGAATGGGATTGATGTTGTCTCATTTTGCGAATCCCAAGATATTTGCAAATAGACTACTAATCCAATCAATAACCGCTGAGGAAGTGGTGTTATAAGTATGAAGCACAATAAGCATTAGGATGTCAAGCAGCTTTCTCAAAACCAGATTCCCTCTGTAATTGTTGATAGCCTACTAGCATGATAACAAAATCAGTCAGATTTGTATAAACATCAGATCTATAATGATACTGAGAAAATAATTTACAGAAGGGCTAATGCAGTTCATATGATATTAGGCCTATCTGATATTTGATCACCTTTTCCTGTTTGGCAGAGGCTAATCACTTATTCCTTGAAGCACAATAAGCATCAGAATGTCAAGCAACTTTCTCAAAACCAGATTCCCTCTGTAATTGTCGATAGCCTACTAGCATGATAACAAAATCAGTCAGATTTGTATAAACATCAGATCTATAATGATACTGGGAAAATAATTTACAGAATGGCTAATGCAATTCATCTGATATTAGGCCTATCTGATATTTGATCACCTTTTCTTGTTTGGCAGAGGCCCATCACTTATTTCTGCCTCACTTGATTGACTGGCAGTTACATTGCCTTTTACTGTCCCAATTTCTACCTGCAACAACATTGGTTTAGCATGTGATGTCCAAACTGCTTCATTGTTGGGTTGTCATGGGAACCTCTGGCTCCAAGCTGTTTACCAAAGAACTCTGCAATGGGTTCCTGGTTGAACTTGTTGCTTAGCGCACATGTCTTACCTCTTACTTCCAGCAATTCCTTTGTAATTTCAACAAATGAGTTCACTATGAAAGAAAAAAAACAAAAACAACTGTTGTAACTTGGGTTTCTAATGCTGATTTCCTCAATAAACCTCAGTATATGAAACCTGTTTCATTGATGTGATAAAAACAATGAGATTTTTTCTTTTCTTTATTGATTCACTTATTTCTTTTATATTTTATCATTATTATTATTTATTTATTTTTGGGGAGGGGAGGGAGGTAGGAGGGGAGGGGAGGGGGTAAAGGGGAGGAGAAAGGAAGAATGGGATTTTCTCAAATATGAATGATTTGTGAATTCTCTTCATTTTCATACAACTCAACATTGTTAATGATGGAAAGATCCAAGTTAGTAAAAAACTTGTGATTCAACGAAGGCCGAAGGAGCAATCAGCTGTTGAATAGAACACAACATGGTAGAGTGTGTGGTTTAGTCTATGTCACACACAGAGCCTTTTCTATGGCACACTCTAAAACAGCAGAAGATATCCAAATAGCAGAAGGCATCCAAACAGCAGAAGGCATCCAAACAGCAGAAGTCATCCAAACAGCAGAAGGCATCCAAACAGCAGAAGGCATCCAAACAGCAGAAGTCATCCAAACAGCAGGAGGCATCCAAACAACAGAAGGCATCCAAACAGCAGAAAGCATCCAAACAGCAGAAGGCATCCAAACAGCAGAAGGCATCCAAACAGCAAAAGGCATCCAAACAGCAGAAGGCATCCCAACAGCAGAAGGCATCCAAACAGCAGAAGGCATCCAAACAGCAGAAGGCATCCAAACAGCAGAAGGCATCCAAACAGCAGAAGGCATCCCTTCTGAGACACAGTACCATGTTAGTTTCAAGAAAATGCATTTAAATTGAAGACTTTCAGGGAATTGAAAATCCCTTTTGAAGGAAAATATTAATTGTCCAAATAATGATATGCCACGAATCCTACAAAAGAGTGCTAATACACTCAAGGGGTGATCTTTAAATCCCTCTGCCCATGCTGCACCCAGAAATGTTCTGAAAGCTGATGATTGGATATCATTTTAGTAAACATACACATGAAAGTGAATATTGAGCTAAAAAATAAAAATGCTTACCTCAAGCCTTCCAGGTGATGCTCTTTAAAATTTGTTTAGATTTTCTTTAGATTTATCATCTTTACAGTATGTACAAATTCTGTGCTCACAGAGTGGTAAGAGTTTAGTAATGGCCAGAAACTTCACCTATGTATCATATGATTTACTTAAATGATAACTACTGCAATATCTTTTGTACAAATAATTACACAGATCAAATGATCACAAATGATTATAGAGTATCTCTGAGCAATTGCTGTACATACATGAAAATTGATAACTTAAAAATGGCTTCTGCAGTTAAAATGCATTGCTAACTTACAGTAACAACAGTTGATATTGACAATTTAAACACAATAAGATGGCCAGGGATTCAAATGCGCATGTTCACACAAGAGAGCCTTCCTTTGAATAATAAATCTGAAATGTGACAGCATTTCTCTCGAAGAAAAAAATAAATAATTAGACTAATAAACTTCTGAAGTAAATGATGTAATCTTTTAAATTATTAAAGAATCTTTTGTGTAATCTTATGGCTCCCATGCAGTATCCCCGGCTACAGTAGCAACAAAGTCGAACGGTCCAGCATTGTACTAATCTTAATAAAAGAACGATGCATATTCATGTTGGAAGAACTTATTATGTATGTCCAAACTATGGCATATCCCTGCAGGCTGGGCAGCAAAGTTGCAAGGCCACCAAGCTAGCTTACCTATAAAATGATGCATAATTTTGTATGTATCATAATAGAGTAAATGGAGCATGACACAAAACAAAAATTACAGCCTGAAACTATTAAACTACACCTCTCTATCGTTTAAAACCTAAAGTTATCATTTTTATGCCATGAAGTGCAGTGACACATCATAGAAAGATGATATGCAAATTCTTTCAACAATTTTAAAATGAGAGTTAAAATATTGCATGCAAAAAAAAAAAAAAAAAAAAAAAAAAAAAATGAGTAGGCTTAGGCCTACGCCTATTTCCCTTTGTGTATTGAATCATTGTTTTGTAGGCTAAATGAAAATAAATTAAGGTAAATTTATTTTGCCTTAGCCTGCACAAACTTTTAAGCCACATTACTACAGTGCATCACAACTGTAGTAATTTTTAAAAGAATCTTGCATTCGATCACCATATATATGTAGCTTCAATTATTTTGACCTAGAATGGGTCCAAGTTTTTTTTTCTTAGTTAGGCCCAAGGCCTATCTTGGCACACTATCTTGACAAAGTTAGCACTGCAGTATTAACACCAGTAGGTCCTAGGGCCTATCAGTATCACTTTCTTGGCCTTCGATTTTTAATCTTATTCTTATTTTAAAACTCAATTATTCAACAATTTCCAAACGTTTTTTAATTAAAGTAGTTGCCATGGAGACAACCTGCGAATCTGACCAAAAAGTGCCAAAAAAAGAGTGATTTTCTCTTGCCCACAATTATACCCCATGATGTTATTAACACATTCTCAAAACATAACATGACTATCAGAATGTTCGTTCTCCATTTGTAGTTGTTTCGTGTCACATTTTAGCTTAATATGTCTAATGTATTTTATCGCTGTGCAGTTCGCACATTGATTATTCCTTCAGTATCAAGTTGAGAATGAAACTAATTGCTAAGTAGATTTGACTTCTTTCCCAAAGAATATAAAAAGATTCTCATAATGCATGCAATGTACATGTATGGAATAAGAACCTCATAACTTTACAGTATGTGTCATCTTCTTTCGAAATTCAAGCACTGCAAATGACAAATTTTGATTGTTGTGGAGCACATGAGACGATAATCCCCGACAAAATTAATTGAAACAAACCACACTGTCGTCATCCATATTGGCATTTTTGTAGCTGCCATCAAAAAGTGTGTGTGTGGGAGGGGGCTGGTTGTGGGTGGTATGCATTTATGTGAATATGACATTAATCGCTAGTGTTTTGTTTCATTAATGTTGTCAGGGATTGTAGACAGTAGAATTTGTTTGTGTCATAAAGGGTGGAAGCATGATTTCTTTTTATTACATCATGCATGTGACTTGTGAGTAATGGAAATCATAAAAAGAGTTAAAGCGAAGTGTTGTTAATGAATGGAATGGTTTGCCTGAGTGGGTAGTTAGCTCCAATTCTGTTCACAATTTCAAAGTCAACATTGATAAATTCTTTACTCTGGGCGTCTTTGATTTTATACTTTTTTTGAGGTGGTGGTGGTGTAAGTTTGGGCTTTTTATGGGGTGACTCAGGTGACTCACCCTTCTTAGCCTGTTATCTTGTTATGTTATGTTATAAAGAGCTGAGGAACAAAAATTATAAACAAAAATTTAAAAAACTTAAAATGATACAATAATTTAAAGGTGTAGGGATATGTGGATGCAACACTCCCCAGGTGCTAGACCCCATCTCATTTTCTGTCACAGCAGTCCTCCTCCAAGTCTCTTGAGGCCCTGCCATTCTTCTCCTCCCCTTAGGTGCCCAAGTGAGGGCTGTCTTTGGGTGCTCATTTGAAATGGAATTGATTTTTGACCATATATGTGTTGGTGGTGTATTTGGAGGATCGGAACGTTGGCAGGTACATGGAGAATTGACAGTTGGTGGGTGGAGGGAGGAGTTAAAGGGCAACAGAAAAATGTATAAAGTCATTTCTTCAAAATGCTTGCTTTAGTTGCAAAAACCTAGAAACAGTTGTAATGATTTGCTAAGGCCCCAACCAAATTGGGAGATACAAAAGAAAAAGATTTGAATATCTGTTATTTGTACATTTGTTCCTTAACATTGCTGCATTGCTTTCTCAATAAAAGGAATGGACACCTGATGTAAGAGAATTGTAACTGCAACATCTTTAAATTTTGTTTTCTTTTTCTCTCTTTGCAGTGGACCTATTCAATATCAAGATGCTGACATCAGGCATAATCTGGCTCTACACTCAGGATACGCCTACTTGTACTTCTATAGTGATGCCGCATTCTTTCTCGAGGGCTTTAATATATCTTACAGGTGAGTGACTTGCATATAAATGGGGTCTTTAAAGGCCGGGTCTGGCTTCTCTTCTAGAGTTGAATAGATTTGAATTTTCAATTGGCACTAATACCAATAAGCTAATCAGTAATGGTTTTGAAATAAAATGTGCCAAGTATGTGGCATTAAAAGTTTTCTTATAAGTTATCTATGTGCCTATAAATGCTGTATACAAAATTTGTTATATCTCAAGTTTTGTTCTTAAATTCCTTTTCTTGCAGGTTTTGTTAAATTGAAAGTGTTTTTCTCCATATTGTGATTATTGTGAATAACCTCTGTTGCAGTCATTACTTTTTGATTTACAGTCGTTCATTTTAAAGATTTAATTAAAATTGTTTTTTTGATTTTAATTGTTTGTGTCTTGTTTAGTTTTACAGCTAGGTCCATTAACATAACAGCTTTAAGTTATTGTAAATGCGTGTATGCCTAGAAATTGGGTAAAGAGGTCAAAATCAGCGTAACAGTAGGTTTGAGTATGAACTGTCATCTTTACCCCGACTGTAATTTCACAATTCCATGCCACATTTTTGATGGTTGTATGTGTCATGTGATATTGATACACAGATAAAGCTGGATATGACATTAGTTGTGTGGTGCGCTCGTTTCAAAAAGTCTTTCACTTACATTTGTTAAGTGTAATAGTCTTTGACAAAAAAAAAAGTAACGTGTTTTTTTATCCATCTTTGACGACGAAAGCTTTCTCTCCATATGAGTCATTTTGCAATGATTGGGGTACCTCCAGGAGGATTGAAATTGATAGCTTGTTGAAAAATGATGGAAAGCGTCAACGTTGCAAAATTTCAATCATCCATATTCATTTGTGGTGTTTCTACTGCACGATGATTGTAAACGTCATTGCTTTCTTAACTCATTTAAGACATCTGTCGCCCTGGAGCTTCTAGACGAGACCTCATTTCCCTTTTATCTGCTTTTTATATGTAAATCATAAATATCTTGTCTGAATTCATCTACCTCGCTCACATATAATTTTCATCCGTATGCCATGCTTTGTGGCAGATTTGGAATGCTCGGCAACAGTCAAATAGACGTGGAGTCGTAAAAAAGATCATTCTTGTTGCTAGGAAAATTGGTGAGGAGGATGAATTTGCCCAGTATAGTCACACCAATCTTATCTTGAAGTGAAACGTGGATGTGAAGGTTAATTTCGATGTTAAACTGTCATGGAAAGATAGAGAATGATTAGAGTAATAAGCTGGAGTAAAAATTACTCAATTAATGTCAGACTTCTGACACCTATGGGGCCCTATTTTACAAAATATTATGAAACTCATGAAAATGGCAAATGATTCCACCAAACTCGGTAAAAAAGACAATTTAGAGCTATTTTGAAGCTAATATCTTCATCATGAATGTATGTGACATACTTTCTGTCTAATCTACTAGTGTTTTTAATTTAAGATCATTAATTAAAACTGAATTTCTTTCTTCTAATTTATCTCTTTGAATAATGTCCAGTCTTGATTCTGGATCAATAATGGCCTCCTGTTAGTTGGACGATTCAAATGGAGAAGAAAATGTTGCATTAACGTCAAATTAACAATAGATTTGAATGAAAGGATTGCAATTAAAAACTAATTTGCCTGCAGTTTTTAATTTACCTGCATTGTCACTCTGCGTGTTCCCGTGAGGATTGTTATGTTGTTGTAGAAATGTCATGAATAATTTAAAAATAAGAATGGGTGATTCTTTTGGCTGAATTATATGGATGTGGAGTATTGATTAAATCAGACAAAATAGCACAAACAGTAAGGTAGATATATAAAATGGCAGGTCCCAGGTATGTGTGGAGCATATATTATTAACCATTTTGGGGAGTATATATATTATGCTCATGAGTGAAGTTGTATTTTAGCGCAAGTTTCATTAGAAATTGTTTATTGATTCCTTCCGATTAATACACTATTCAAAAAAGCTTACAATTCTTTACAAGATCAGTTTTTGAATTTTGAAAATGTCAATCTTGGTTTCTGAGTAATGGCTGACCGAAGTTTGAAGATTTTTCAATTTATGCAATTTTTTTTTTTTTTTATGATTCATTCCTAAATTTTATTCTAAGGCAGTCAGCTCAAAATATGTAATTTCTTTATTCTCTTCCATATGTAGGGTCAATCATAACTGAAACCCATTTGGGTGTGGCAATTTGATATTTTTGTTATTTCCATAAACTTAGCAAAAAAGGCCTTTGCTATTTGGTCTATGAATAGACTAGTCATAGTAGTTGTGTCAAGCTTAGTCCTTATGCACTTGTCAATTGTGTGACTCACCCCCACACCCCCGAGACAAGATGAGTCTTTGCACCAAAGTGGTGGACAAAACATGTACATTACGCACCCCTCAGTCACTTAGGTAACTGACATTTTTTGTGGAATGACTTACCCCAAATCAATCACCTTTGTACAAAGTCTATGGGTCTGAAGTAAATTGACCCACCTCAGAGTTACTCTGGTGACTGACAATTTGGTACAATGACGCACATGTGAGTCATTATTTCATATGTCAATGACTCACCTTTGACTGACATTGCCTGGGGTGAGTCATACAACTGACAAGTGCATTATACTTGTTCCAAGCTTGTCTTTTCTGTCAGTTTTGTTGTACTGTACTTCTGTTGTGCTATTGTTTTGTGCGTTGGAATATGTCCTGTTAGGTTTCCATAGAAAGATCGATTTGTGTGTTCAACTGGATGAAGTACAAATTCAATGTGTTTATTAAACTGAGTTATTTCTGCTGTTTGGTGACCTAATACAATTGTAAGGAAATAAGATTGTCTGATAATACAGTTTGAAAGGAAATAGTTGAGTTGTTGTTGTCTTTACATGTACATCTTCTCACAGTTTGCCAAGAAAAGCATAGGTTTACAAGGCAATTGAAATTAAATTGTCTTTACATCTTCTCACAGTATGCCAAGAAAAGCATAGGTTTACAAGGCAATTGAAATTAAATTATCATCTATTATATGACTGATGGTTAAGAATTTAATTCACACAGGAATATCTTACCTAAATGTTTGTAAAAGCTCAAAATGTCAGCAAACCTAACTTTATTAGTTTCCCATCAAGCAACTTACACATGTACTCTTGTCAAATAATCAGGGTGTATTATTCTTGAGACCCTAAGATATTTGAATTCACTATACTTAACCCTTAAATGTCTGAGCCTCCCATTTAGAATCTGTATTTTTAGGGAACTTTTTAGAGAATGCTTTTTTTCCACATTTTTCCTTTCCTTTGCTATCATTACAAGTATGTGTTACCTGAAAGGTAATACTTTGATCTTCACAATAGCCCAGGCCCACATGATATTATACTGGAATATGCAAATCTATGCAAATTAGCTCATTTGATATGTAAGCCTAGTGACAAAACTGTTTAAATTTGTGTTTTATGTATTCTCTTGTGGTAAGCAGTTGTGGCATTTTTGATATAATTTATGCAATTTTAATGAAAAGTTCTTTTTAGTGATACTACTCACAATTATTTTTGGAAGTAGGAACAATTGGAATATGCAAATGAGTTTATAATGTCATATTTTGACCTATATCATGACCCTTTGTTATCAATTTTTACAATACTGTGGGAAAGCGTATGACCAGAAAATGAAGTTTTCTTGTTTGTAGGCTCTGGAAAATTTTGAAAATCAATTGTATGATATTCATAAGGTTGTTTATTATATTTTGCATACTAATTAATATGCAAATTACCTCAAAATAAGAAATGAAATGAGATATGAGAATGATTTCATGGTTGAGAAAATGCAAATATCACCCCAACTTTGACTCATTTTTTATAAAAAGGAGTTTCGTGACCCAGATAAACTTTTCGTTCTAAAAAGTTGATATATTCTCACCCAAGATGGTCGATTTTATCTGTAAAATAAGTAAAATATACTCTTAATATTTACTGTAGAAATGTATGAAATGCTGTGTATGGTCATGATTTCGTGCAACAGCTATAGGGGATTTACACGTGCTAAGTCAACAGGCCTGAAAAGAATATAAAAAAAGTACTGATTTACTTTTAAGACTGCCTCCTTTCAAACTATTTTATCATAAATCCTACATGTAGATCTTTAATTGCGTTTTTTACACGACTTATTCGGTAAAACTGTGTCTTTACGGTGAAGTCTTTCCGTCAAACAAAAACTGCAAAGTTCGGTATCTTCGGAAAGTTGAAATGGTATTTTTCATTTTTGGTGAGGGGGCTATGCATCAATATTTGAAAGCTGGCTTTAAGGTCTATATGGTGGCAGAAAAAAAAACTTTTGTTCTGATTTTCCATTCAGGAGTTAACAACATTTATTTTTTGAAAATGTTGCTTCAAATCAAAATGAACCAAAAATGGTAAAAACAGTGTAAATTGCTCCAAAATTTCAAATTTGAGATAGATTTTGGCGAAATTTGATTAGAATCACAGTATTTGATATTTATGAATGACTTTCAAAAAAAAAAAAATAATAATAATTTTCTAAAGTTTAATCCTGGATATTTATCAATTTTTGGGAAATTTTTGTGAAAATATGGACATTTCTCATGTTTGGCTCTTTTTTCTCTAAAAATCTCAATATGACCCCCACCAAAAACAGTAAGAATATGAAAGAATAAAAGGAGTTATTGAATGATATACAAATTACCTCCATATCAGTTTGGTATGGTTTTGAAAATATTGATTGAAAATTGCCCTTGGCAAATTGACAAAAATCTGTCGATCTGGCGTTTAAGGGTTAAATGCCTGCTAGTATAAGGGTGTTTCAGCTGACATCATGAGGTCACATGACTTTTGTTTGCATCGCCATTTTGTAG
Organism: Chiridota heheva; assembly: GCA_020152595.1. NCBI lineage: Eukaryota > Metazoa > Echinodermata > Holothuroidea > Apodida > Chiridotidae > Chiridota > Chiridota heheva. Next base: position 433,739 of record JAIGNY010001341.1, on the reverse strand, counting down.
GAAAAAGAACACTGTTATCCTGCTGTACACTTACATATGTTTGCATATTGTTAATAAGATTACTTTTAAGTAATAATGCTGGAATCTTGCTTTGCCGTTGGTTGCACTTATAGATGTGTTTAAAATCCACGGATTAAGATTACTTGAAGTCTTGGAGGGTAATTTTGTCTCTAAAATAGCATTTTATATTAAAAAGTTATTTCATCTGGCCCGCTTGTGTTTTATATGCCCAGCACGTGTTTTACATTCCCGGCGTGTGTTTTCATCTTTAACGCATGATAGCGCTATTTTAATAGGACTTGAGTCAAATAAACCATCCATTAGGGCCTCTTACAATGCCCAGCAAACCAAAGTCGTCTTATAGTGATATATGTACTCAGTGGTGGAATGTCTCCAAACAATTCCTTATTTGTTATATGTGCTTCCCAGCTCACGTTTCATACTGATCTTAACAATCTAGTATAATACCTGTCTGCTTTACCAAGATTCTATAAAATAGTTACCTGTCTGCTTTACCAAGATTTTATTAAATAGCTACATGTGTTTCTATAGGAACAAGAAGTTAGTCATCCACCTATGAGCAGAAAGCCCAGTTACCTGTCTGCTTTACCAAGATTCTATTAAATAGCTACATGTATTTCTCTAGGAACAACAAGTTAGCCATCCACCTATGAGCAGAAAGCCCACTTACCTGTCTGCTTTACCAAGATTCTATTAAATAGCTACATGTATTTCTATAGGAACAACAAGTTAGCCATCCACCTATGAGCAGAAAGCCCAGTTACCTGTCTGCTTTACCAAGATTCTATTAAATAGCTACATGTATTTCTATAGGAACAACAAGTTAGCCATCCACCTATGAGCAGAAAGCCCAGTTACCTGTCTGCTTTACCAAGATTCTATTAAATAGCTACATGTCTTTCTATAGGAACAACAAGTTAGCCATCCACCTATGAGCAGAAAGCCAAACCCCGCCAAAAATGATCAGAAATAACAAAACTGTTTTACAACGTTTCAAAATGCTGTGCCATAGTGAGTGCACCAGATTCTGAATTATAAATCTGGATTGTGTGTTACAAATAGAGGGTGAGGGAATAAATGAGGAGGAGGGAGAGGTTGCTGTGTACGGTTTGATTTACTGAGGGCAAAAGTGTATGATGTAGCTTTGACAATTCAGTCTTTTCTGTTTGCTAAAATAATTTGGACTAAATTTTGTACTTTCCCATTGATTAAAAGAGAAACAGACAAAAAAAAAAAAAAAAACACTATTAAATTTTAGTTCCTGCCCACCATCTGAGAGAAATCCAGCTGGAACCAGTTTCAAGAGTTTTTTCTGTTTGCTGAAATATTTTGGACTAAATTTTGTACTTTCCCATTGATAAACAGAGAAACAGGCAACAAAAAAAACCACTATTAAATTCCAGTTGCTGCCCACCATCTGAAAAACCCCCAGCTGGAACCAGGTTTAAGAGTGAAATCTGGCTGGGCTGGATATCTGATGAACCCCTACTGTCATATGAGTCATTACCACTTTCTTCAAAGAAACTATTAATGTTAAAGAAACTGAATACCTTGAAGATCGAGTGGCATATCTCTCTTATCCTGTCATTTTCAGAATATCTGAATATTTTGCTTCTCAATAATATGCTGAGATAGATGACTACTCGATGCATCAGGCACCTGCCGAGATGAATTTGTTTTTCCTTCATTATATTCTCAAAAAATTTGACGCTTTTCATCAATTAATGATGCATTGCCTACTGTAGTGATCTGTTCTGTTTTGTCAGCCTCTTACGTAGAACTTTGCATTCCTTGATGGAAAATGAAATCAAATAGGATAAGAAGATATGTATTTATCAAAACAATTGCTATTCATAAATTTGAAATTAATAAAGATTGTCCAGATTTTTAGATATTTTTGCATTGTTGATGTTGTTGTGGTACTTAACGGAGAATAAACCAGACTCATTATTAATCTTGTTTTGAGATTATAATCTTTCCATTTGAATTTATCATACAAAAAGAAACAAACTATTTTTAATATATTACATACATGTCTTACCCTTGTGAGGTATTTACTTTGATTATCCAAGTGGTTTGAATTTTCTCTTAAGAGTTTACTTTTAGCTCAACATCCCTTTAAGATATTTGAGCTTAAACGATGACTTACTTAAAGGATCAGTTTAGTGGTCAAGCATGTCCATCTTATATGAAAGAGGGCTTCAAAAGAAAAAAAATGGTGAAGAAAGCATTGCAAAATCTTAAGGAGATATTCAAGTTTAAAGTTTGATATCATTTGTGTAGAAGCGACTGAAATCAGACTAGTTGTGATGTCACTGCCTCCGATTCCTCAAAATCTTTATGTATTTTAAAGAAAGTATATATAATGAGGAAAATATCAGGAGATCGCGTTAACGACAAATTTGTCGTATATTACGCCATGGCTGAAATTTCTTATGACACAGGTTGTACCTTGTCCATAGACGAATTTGCGGGCCTACCGAAAGTAGAGGAATGTCAGAAGGGTGTGTGTGTGTGTGTAGGAGGGGGATTATGGATCAGAAAATCATAATAAATATATTGCAGTGTCATTGTTCAGGGCAACAGTAGTTCCAAATCGTTTTTGCCCAGGACTTGTAAGGTTTACCCACCCTTCCGAGCATTCCCAACCTTTTGTTGCACTACTGCTAATCAAACTTGTATTCTTTTTCTAACTACCCCAGCCTACCAAAAAAAAAAAAAAAAAAAAAAAAATTGTAATTACCCCAAAATGTATATAAGTTGAGCTACTATTCTTGTTCCTTTTTACAAACATACACGTATCTTTATTGTATATACTTTGCATTTTGTTAATGACAATTATCTTAATGAAATCTGCTTGTCAAAACAAATTGATGTAGTGTTACGTTACTTAAAATCTCTTGAATGAGACAATGTGGATTGTTTTGACGCGCTATTTTTTTATTTCATGAGCAGAGTGCAAGTATATACTGAGAGTTGACTGAAGATTTGATTTTGTGAACAAATGTTATTTTCAGTTTTATTTTGTACTGAAATTCAGAAGCATAAGATAAAAACGAAAATACTGAAGTACTGACAAACCAAATAAATGGTAAGATATTTTGGATTGATGGTAGGAGAATAACTTATCAAAGCACTTTAACGTGTGAGGAACATGCTGTACTTCTGAGTTGACTATCGATATTCAAGGCGGCTTAAATTTTGTTTAACACAGCCTTTGAATTTCGTAAATGCTGCAGCCTTTTGAGAGTCGGAGAAGCTATTGATGAATATTAAAGTTTTCAGTATTTAGCTCTTTCTGTCATCAGAGTTTTTATTTATGCAATTAAACAGCTTCTATTTTCAAAATAGATTTTTATTGTCAAAATGGACTGGAATAGCCTTCACATTACCATTATACTTCTTTTTTGGGACTTAATAAACTCTGTACCATAATAGCAAGCATATATTCTGTTAGCTATTCTGGTACAGAGTGGATTAAGTACCAAAAATTGAGTATAATGGTAATCTGAAGGCTTTATTCCAGTCCATTTTGACAATAGAAATCCATTTTGAAAATAGAAGCTGTTATAATTATTTCATTTTAGCCAGTATTTCATCTGTAATCTGCTCTTATTTATATACTATAACATTTTCTGTACATGATTTTTTTTCTTGTTGCTTTGTATAAAAATGTGTGACTTGTAAACTGGTAATGAGACGAATAAAATGTTGTTTAAAAAATGTATATGCTCCATTTGTGAGCATATACGTTTTCTTTTTGACACATTTGACTCTTGACTGTCGCGGTGCCGTTAAACATCAACAAACCAAACCAAACCATCTATTTGTGATGATTTAACAAGAAAAAAGTTGAAAGTCAAATACAGAATTCTTTCGTAAATATCACAACTGAAAGTGATGAGAAAGTCTATTAGAAATTCAATAGCCTTTCGAGCAGATCCACAATAAAGAATGTGAGCTACTGGTGAGACAGATTTTAGATCCCATTTAACAGTTAATGCATGTAAATATGGCAAACAGATATTCACATAGTTATAATAGTCAGCTGGAGAATATGTTAGTCATGAGTCTGTCAATCTGCAAGATATCAACTTAACAAGATCAGCGTCATTCATGTAGAAACAAAGCACCAGTCAACCAAGCAATGTAGCCAGTCAACCAATTAATTAATCAATGATTCAACCATTTAATTGATCATTAATAACTAAATCAGTGGTTCAACTTCCATCACACAGACATGTAGTGAAAGTACTGTTTGTTCTTAAATGACGAGCAAATTTGTTTTGGATTTTAAATGACAACATCTGGAGGTTGAAGCATAAGCTTGGCTTACAATTTGAAAACGTGTTCTATATCTCTGTTCATTAAAGCATGAGCTTGATTTAACTTAACAATTTCAAAACGTGTGACGTAAAAATCTGTCTAGATATTTATATTCTTATTTTCATAAAATCTTTTACTCGTTAAGAATTCACCTGAGATGGAACAAAGATAAAAATATGAAGAAGAGAAATCATTTGAAATTTTCAAAACATCAGAAAGAGAATGTATAACATCAATTTGTCAATCTCCTGTGAGAAGCCAATGGGAATACGTGATCAATAAAATGTATTTTGACATCGAGTTTGGCTGCATCATTCTTGAAAGAAAGGAGGTAGGGGGAATGCACTACTGTGTATTCTTAGCAATTTGAATTGTGAAGGCCACGGCTGGGCAGCAGTACACAAGGGAGTAGCCAAGGAGATGCATTTTTGTAACTGCTTCCTGAGAAGAGCTTCAGAATTTTGAATACAACTGTACATACATATTGGAATAGCACTATTAGTTCCTACATGTCAGTTTAACATTCCAGAAAGGAAGTTAGCTCAGGATCTTAGTGCATTGTAATTCTTTTTATTTCAGTATTTAAAAGTTATTTCGATTGTCAGATTGCGATGAGGAACATATGATTGAAATTTAATTTTTGATAGTTATAAGCTGCTCTGCTTCTTAGAATGTGATAGGGGATTAAAACAAAAGGGTCTCGGATCCTGGGTTTCATAGCTTGTCACATAGATCTGCTGCACATGATATCATAAATTTGCTGGAAAGTTTAGAGGAGGGGGTGGAGTCAAAATTCACAAAATCACACTTAGATCAAAATCCCCATACTAAAGATTCTGAATACAGGAAACATGGGGGAAAATGTTCCCTTGCCTCTCTGTAATCTTGTGTGTGGTACTCTAAATAAAAAAAAAGGTGCCAATTCAGTGATATTTTGAGAGGAGGATATTTTGTTATTTTTCTCGTCAGGAAGTCTTCTTGCAGCTGTCTTCTTGCAGCTGTCCACTCTTTTGTCGGTCGCAGCCAAAATGCCTTTGACAACATTAATTTGATTATTTTGTGAAAGAGCTATTATGCATGCCCACGTACACTGCCACTAATAAACCTTTCTAATAAAGTTGCTTGCCAAGTCAATTGTTTCAGTTGCCCTATATCCAATCCAATATTTGCCATCATGTTGTGAATGTTATGCGTGGCATTTGTCCATACAGTTTTTGAGTTACACTTAAAATAACTGAAAGCTTGGAAAAGGGAATGGAAGTGATGGATCCAGGAGCTATATCTCCATGGATAGATTAAGCGTCAACAATAGATTAAGCATCAGTTTGGCTAGATCTCCATGGATGGATTAAGCGTCAACGATAGATTGAGCATCAGTTTGGCTATATCTCCATGGATGGATTAAGCATCAATGATAGATTGAGCATCAGTTTGGCTATATCTCCATGGATGGATTAAGCGTCAACGATAGATTGAGCATCAGTTTGGCTATATCTCCATGGATGGATTAAGCATCAATGATAGATTGAGCATCAGTTTGGCTATATCTCCATGGATGGATTAAGCATCAACGGTAGATTGAGCATCAGTTTGGCTATATCTCCATGGATGGATTAAGCATCAATGATAGATTGAGCATCAGTTTGGCTATATCTCCATGGATGGATTAAGCATCAATGATAGATTGAGCATCAGTTTGGCTATATCTCCATGGATGTATTAAGCGTCAACGATAGATTGAGCATCAGTTTGTTGCATGTGTTAGTCAGGAAAATGATGCGTAAGACACTTGAGATATACTGTACATACACGAGTATAGCAGTACTTCTTACTTACATATCTATAGACAGGTACAGGCAACATGACATGCATTGGAATTAAAATTTGGCTAA
>JAIGNY010001341.1:407500-422500 GCA_020152595.1 Chiridota heheva | reverse complement strand
ATATTTCAAATATTTCACCAATATATTGACTTTCCTTGCCAGTCATGTCTACACAAATGAGACAACCTAAAACTTTAATATCTTCTTAACTGAGTAAGATACTGAAATCGTTTCTGCAACATTTTGTTTCTTTAAAGTCCTCTTTCATATAGGATGAATTTATTTTACAACTGAACTAATCTTTGAATGGGCTTTATGTATGTATGTATGTATGTATGTATGTATGTATGTATGTATGTATGTATGTATGTATGTGTGTTTTGTCTGTATGTATGGGTGCATGTATGTCTGTATGTATGTGGGTGTAGGTTGATGTATGCGTGTGTGTTTGTGAGCAGCAAGCTTGTTAACACAATATCTCAAGAACGATACACTGCAGGATTCATGTTATATGTTGTACACTTATAGCCCATGATATGTAGATGTACCCTATTGTTTTTGGTGGCGATATCATGCATATTAATGAGTAGGCGACTTAATGTTAAAATCTTAAAATGCTTATATTCTAACAATCACATGTTTGTTTTGTTTCATCTTTAATATAGTTATGATGTTAGCTAGTGTGTATGTCTTCCTGGTATAAAAACATTGAAATTCATCAATATAGTAGTGGACATGATTTTGCTGAAAAGAGCTTGTTAATGGTATTTTAAGAATAGAACGATAAATTGCATTCATGTCATATTTGGTACACATGTGGTCTGTAGATGTGCGGTATTGTTTTTGCTGGAGATGTCATGCATATTAAAGAGTAGGTGGGGCTTATTGTAAAAGTCTTAAAATGTTCATAATTTAACAACCGCATGTCTGTTTTGTTTCATACTGTATTTTCTCTAATAAATGCCCCCGGGGCGTTGCATTTGGAAAACAGGGGGGCGTTTATTCGAGGGTAAAGTATGAAGAAAAAAATGTAACTTACAAAAGAACGGCAATTTCTTTTAGGCCTATGATATTAGTTTCTTTAAGCGATTTTTATGTTTTTAGCATTATTGTGCATGGATTATTAATGGAATATACTCTTTGCATATTTTCCACTTGGTAACGTTCGACTTACAGCCTTTTCAAGTCACATTCAGTAAGTTAAACGTACGTTGTTACATCCTGAAAGTATGAAAAATGACGGGGGGGGGGGAGGTGGGTGGGGGGGTTAATAGAGGGGGGCGTTTATTAGAGAAAATACGGTATTTGGTTTGATTATGGTGTTAGCTGGTGTGTACATATTCATGTTATAAAAATGTTGAATTTCATGAACATGCATAGTGGATGGGGCTTAATATGATTTTGCTGAAAAGAGCTTTTAAATTAACACAGATATCTTAAGAACGATAAACTGGATTCATGTCATATCATATGTGCTGCACAGATTGCCCATGGTTCGTATATGTGCCATTGGTTTTGGTGGTGATGTCATGTACTGTACAGTATATCAATGAGTAGGCAGGGATTCATATACAAATCTTCAAATGCTCATATTTGAACAACTTCATATCTGTTTTGACTTATACTTGGTATGTTGTTAGTGTATTCATAGTCATGGCATAAACTGGTTGAATATCAGTAATATACATAGTGGGTGGGGCTAAATATGGTTTTGCTGAAAAGAGCTTGTAAACACAGTAACTAAAGGACAATACATTGGATACAGCTGGTCATAATGTGTACACAGCACAGATAACCCATTGTCTGTTTGTGTATCCTGTTGTTTTTGGTGGTGATGTCATGCATATTGCTAAGTGAGGGGGAGTTGCTAAGTGGGGGGAGTTGCTAAGTGAGGGGGAGTTGCTAAGTGAGGGGTGGGTGTGGGGTGCTATGTTATGTTATTTGTCAGTTATTGTGCACATGCTTAGGTTGTCAATAGGTTATATCATTAATATGGATGCTTTAATGTGAAAATGCTAAGTGAGGGGGGGGGGGGGAGTTGCTAAGTGAGGGGAAGTTGCTAAGTGAGGGGGTAGTTGCTAAGTGAGGGGGTGGGTGTGGGGGCTTAATATATATTTAAAAAAATGGAGAAAGTGATAAATTTACAGCAACCATATGACTGTTGCTTTACACGTGTTATGTAATTTGTCAGTTATTGTGCACATGCTTAGGTTGTCAACAGGTTATATCACTAATATGGATGCCTTTATGTGAAAATGCTAAGTGAGGGGGAGTTGCTAAGTGAGGGTGGAGTTGCTAAGTGAGGGGGAGTTGCTAAGTGAGGGGAGTTGCTAAGTGAGGGGAACTTGCTAAGTGAGGGGGGACTTGCTAAGTGAGGGGGAGTTGCTAAGTGAGGGGGTGGGTGTGGGGGGCTTAATATATATATATATATATTTAAAAAAATGGAAAAAGTGATCAATTTACAGCAACCATATGTCTGTTGCTTTACACGTGTTATGTTATTTGTCAGTTATTGTGCACATGCTTAGGTTGTCAACAGGTTATATCACTAATATGGATGCCTTAATGTGAAAATGCTTTTAAAAACTTGTAGTCACATTGCACACATGTAATTTGTGGTACACAGATGAGTTATGTATGGTACATATATGTGACATTGGTTTGTTAGTAATGTCATGTACAGTAGGTGAGGCTTCAAGTAAAATTCTTAACCAGTGATAAATGCATATTTTGCATCATACAAGTGTTGTCAACTGGTTCTTTTTTATTAATATGCATAGTGGGCATGGCTTATGAATATATTTTATTTAGCATATTTCATGATATGCAATGCCAGAAAGTATAAAACTTAGAAATCAACCAACAATGAAAGGATGCATTGGGACCAATAAACATTTTAGTTTTCTGGTTAGAGTCACAATATTTGAATTTGAAACGCATTATTGAAAATTTATTTAGTAATCTTTGGCATGCCTTTAACTTCATACAGTATGTCAAAAAATTTCATGTTTTAACTGAAATTCAGCCATAATTTAGAAATGAAAAAATGTTGTAGGAAAGCTCAGTTATAGTGGGTTTTTTTTTCCAACTTGAGTTCATCAGCTGTTTTTGCCTACTTGGTCACACAGTGTGAGTCCTTCATTCTTTGGTGAAACCAAGGATGTATAGCCCCTAAAGTCATCATTACCCTAATTTCTTAATTGGATTTACAAAAATTAGTGCTGTCTTTGGATTTCTTTATTGGAAAACAAATACACATCAACCCTAATGGAAAGTAGGTGTTCTCAAACGAATATACAAAATGGGGGAAAAACTTACAATAGTATGTATTTGTATTGTATTCTTTATATGCACATACTGTAGCGAGGCAATCTAATGTCCATTATGTTAAGAATTTATTGAAGAAATAGAATAAAATCATACAAATCGGTTAGAAATTGGGAATTTATTTGAATGAGAACATTTTTTGATCATTTTGTAAAGGCATCAACTACTGAATTATTTAAATACAACTTGTAGAATGAATCCTGGGAATATACCTTCACCTTACTACCGTTCATACATTTTTCCAACATTAAAAATTGTGGAAATTTATTCAGCAATAATTAAGAAAGATGTATTTCTAGTTTTTACCACATTTTAAGACTAATCTTTGCATAAATTAATATACTTGAAACTACCTTGGCAAGAACATATTGTTGTAGTTACTTGCCCTTAAATGCTGTCACATCAGGTAAAGTCAAGTTTAGGCCACTTATAAGTATTCTTTATGTGATAAAGGCATACAAACTTAAAGGCATACAGGCTGGAGTAGACTGTAGTACTGTTTGCCTTTGCTGTAAACATCAATAACAATAACATCAACGCACTTCACCTCTCATAAGGTTTCTCTTCTTGTAACAAATCTAGAAACTATAATCTCTGAACATTTTTATTCATAATTTATAAAAAAGTTTTTTTATTCTTCTCATATTTTTATTTTGTATTTCTTCTCTCCTTACCTTCCCCCTCACCTTCTCTCTTACCTTCCCTACCTCTCTATTCAATTTCTATCTGTTCTTCTTCCTGTCTTAACTCTTGCCCCAATAATTTTGAACACTCTCTGGCACATTTGACTCTTGACTGTTGCAGTGCCATAAAACATCAACAAACCAACAACAAACTGAACGTTTTTAAAAAAGACAATTAAAAATAGGGATGGCTTTATAATTGGAAATAATATGGATTTTGTATTGCGTCACGTCTTAGGCGACATAATTATTCTGAACTTTGTAATTTTGAAAGCTAAAGAGCAAGTTGTGTGCTTTGTTACCTAATCATGATACAATGGTCTTTGTTGTGTAATGAAGATGTTTTCTTGAGATAGCTGATTCAACTGCGTGAGGTTTCTGGATTTTTGGTGGTTTGTACTATTCACTTTGTTGGTGCCACATCAGATCCGGGATATGTTGTCATTTTCTGGAGTAAAAACAAAACCTTTGCGCGATACATGTGGGCAAGTCAGTATACGTTTACGTTGTGCGGTGCATATGGCATGTAAACAAACACAGCTGATCGCTTTGTTTTTATTCCATTGCAGGGTGATTGCGCGCGGTTGCTATGCGGTCTGATGACCTCAGGTCACATTTCCAACCAGACAGATTTCTGCGAGAGAGGGACAATTTGTTGTAATTAATAGATTATTAATCAAATTAAAGTACATTTTAACGGAGCATTTCCATGTTTTTTGTAATCTTTCATAAGAAAGAGAAATTTTTTGGAAACAATTGAGTACACAAATCTTGTTGATTTGTTATTCCTACCAGGAGATATTCGAATTTTAAGGTTCACAACAAATTTTAATAAACAAATAGGAAAAGGCTTAGTATGACATCACTACAACACATTCTCCCACAAAGTTGATGTATTTTATTCAAATTTATCATCTTTTTTTATTAGTAAAACCTGCTCAAAAATTAAATTGATTAAAGTTGGGTATTAATATACATTGCCAAATATACAGTACTCTGATAACTTTTGGAAAATTGTTTCTAATCATACAGAAACAACCAATTAACGTTCAAAGAAGTACATAAATATTTGCAATGGAATTGCCTCTATGACATCATCAAACACGAATACATCATACTGTACAAAAACTTTAAAATGCAATTGGGAAATCTTTAAAAATCCATATCTCCTAAACAGAATATGATTTCAATTTGATTTTTGTACCAATGCTCTTTCATTAAAAGTTTACAAAAAATCATGGGAATATTTCTTTAAGATTCTTGTGAATGTCAATGGAAATTACTTGAATCTTGCAGAAATATTTAAATGAGAAGTGGGTGATTATGTTTCAAGGTCTTGGGATTTTTTCTCTTAAGTAGAACTTAGAATTGATAAGCATCACATTAACTAAAATAAAAGAGAAGGAAACAAATGTCGTAGGTGGATCCTGCACCCCCCCCCCCCCATGCCCTCTCTAATGCCATCGGAATATTCCTATTTACGTCTAAGTATATTATACTTATTAACTGTCTCATGGGCACCTCAGGTTTGTCGTGATTACAATATGTCCTCAGGCCATGTGTACCTGGAAGTCATATAAATTGTTGGCTTACATCAAAGTTAACATATATAGAATCTTGCAGTCTACCTTATAGGATTAATGCAGATGTAAAAAAGTTAATTTACATTCATTTTTGCCCTCTACAAATTAGACTCTTTACAAAGTCTGACCAATGAAGAAGTCTCTAGTCACCATGGTGACGTCAAGTAATCTTATTTCCAGATATCCAAGTGTTGATTTATTTCTCTCTTGTTTCTTAGCATTGGAGAATGTCCTTCTAAGAACTGTTCGGGTAATGGCGTCTGTGATCTGAAAACACAAACCTGTTCTTGTGACCCCGGTTGGACAGGAAATGGATGCCATATACCCACGTGCCCTTCTAATTGCAGTGGCAATGGGTTATGCACCGATGGGAAATGTGACTGTGAACCTAATTACAGAGGTGGGTATTGTTGTCAAGTGGTAGCATCCTCTTATTAGCATCCTTTAATCATTATTAAGTTTTGATGCACTCAATGAGCTTCACTCTTGAAAGGAAGCCATCTAGTGGATGTCAAGATTATTGAAAATCTCCAAATGTGTTTTCAGAAGAAATGAATGGAATTTCTTTGACAATGTGCAGTTTTTTTTCAATTTATTCAATTTAAATTCGCATTGAAACAAGAACTTTGAGAATGTGCAAGAAAAACTGGTGAAGACGTACGGTAAGTGCGCATGTATGCACAGAGATTTATACACCATTTCAGGCTCCTATTTTCTTTTCTTCCTACCTCTTGAATGATCTAACCTCTTAGGCACAATTTGACCCTCGCTGTCGTGGTGCCATTGCGCCTTCATCAAACAAACAAACAAACCAGTTTAAAACTACTTTTTTTGATGTAAAAGTGATACATTGTATATTGTCTCTGCTCAAACACGCAATAGCAAGTAAGGAGTGTTTACTGGAATGTTCTTGTAAGTCGCACATGATGAAACAATGCACATGGGGAATTTTCATTCTTCATTACAATGAGCTTCTTAAGGTGAAACGGACTGCTGATTTTCCCATATGGGAATTGTTTGAATCTCAGCAACAACATTAAGGTTTATTGATATTAAAGGTTCTGGGTAGCTCAAGAGCATCTGCTTATCAGCCGGTAGGTCGTGGGTTCGATTCCCGGCCGGATCATACCAAAGACTTTAAAAATGGGACCTACTGTCCCCTCGTTTGGTGCTCAGCATAAGGGATCGGAGCAGGGTAATGCAGGCTTAATTGTGTCTCGTGTGTGGCTGCAGCTTTGAACAAGCAAAGCTTGCAAAGCAAAGCTTCAAATACACATTAGAAAAGCACTATATAAGAAGTACATATTATCATCAAGGCTTACTTCAGACATCAGCATTATTTAGATTCTGATTTCTCTTGTATTGAAATTTTCTAATCACTCAGGAAGTAGCACCAAGCATATTAGAGTTAAGTGGTGCAGTTAAAAACAAAACCTATACTTAAAAAAGTGTATTTTCAACTAATTATGAACTTTCCTTTCAGTCAAAAACATAAATGAATACAAATCAAAGTATGTTAATTTACAATTTAGTTTCTGTTGAGCGAATAAATGAAATCCCGTACAAATAAGAGACTAATTTTGGGGGGAATTTCGGGGTATTTATTGTTAAAGTTTGTTTGAATTAGGTAACACACCATTTGACTAGTATTAAGTTGTGCTATTATATTGTAATGCTATTTTATTGTGGTGCTATTTTCAGAGTGGCTTTTGTTTATTGAAAATCAGAGGCATGACGGAAATTATTTTTTCTATTTATAACAATCACAGCGCAGTGATGCAACATTACGATCTTATGGCCGCATGTGTCCTAAACTCCCCATCAATAAAAGAAAACTGGTCGAGTGATCATATTATGTTTTCCCTCCCCCCCCTCCCCCCTCCCGCTTCCGATTTGCATTACTTCCTTACTCACCAATGAAATTACATGATAGGTTTCAAGCTCTGCCAACTTGTGGTATTTAGGTAATTACCGGTTTGTGGTTATTAACAATATCAAATTCTAGCGCTTGAAAGGCTATATTACTTTGTGGGTTTTTCCAATCAGTGGAGGAGAGACGTTGCATGCATCCTTAGACAGGTATACCCCTATATTGGACCACTTTTCGATGCTGCCGCTAGACCATCATGAAACTGTGCTTTGGTAAAACATCCACATTCGCCCGTTTTAACACAATTCTTTGTTCAGTAATCGTCATAATTTGCTGAAAACTTCACAAAAGTAAAGTGTTGCCAATGTCTCCCTGTGGTAATTATGTTCTTGGCCTCTTATCAATTGTACATTGTGTCACCTGTTCACTTACACACATGAAGAAAAAACTTGTGTAAAATCTGACACATTGTTTTTTAGTCCTATCTATTAGGTCAAAACCTTATCTTTTTTCAATTTAAAGAACTTTTTGTATATTCTGTAGTGTTGGAATTTTTATGTTCTTTGTATGGTTTTATAGTTGATTACAATATGAATCAAGTCATTATTTTATTTCTTTATGTGAGATTTCAAAAATTCAAAATTGCTTAGATTATAAGTTATCCACAGCACTTGCTTCGAAGCAAGTCTATGCACAATTTTTCATTGCACCCTAAAGAAGGGAATGATATGTTAAAGAAATTTGAATTAAATAATTGAAATAATAATGACAGTGTAATTTCCCTCTTGGGGATGTCATTGTACTGTGTGCTTGTAGTGAAATCTGTTCAAGAATGAGATAGTTTTTCTAAGCAGCTTATGAAATCAATCCACCAATGTTTTCCTTTGAAGAAAAAATATTCACACTAATAACTCTCATATAGTTTATGGAAAAATGACAAGTCTGATAAGTTTCATTTCAATGTTTTTTTCTAAGTAGCTTGGAAAATCAATCCACCTATGTTTTCCTTTGAAGATTTAATATTTACACTAATAACTCTCATATAGTTTATGGAAAAATGACAAGTCTGATAAGTTTCATTTCAAAGTTTTTTTAAGTAGCTTAGAAAATCAATCCACTAATGTTTTCCTTTAAAGATTAAATATTTACATTAATATCTCTCATGGTTTATGGAAAAATGACAAGTCTGATAAGTTTCATTTCAAAGTTTTTTTAAGTAGCTTAGAAAATCAATCCACCAAAGTTTTCCTTTACAGATTAAATATTTTCAAAATGTATTTTACATGTGCACAATACAATTCTTCAAGTATTACAATAAGTATTTTGATAAATATATCAAAATGTATTTTACATGTGCACAATACAATTCTTCAAGTATTACAATAAGAACCTTAATAAATATATCAAAATGTATTTTACATGTGCACAATACAATTCTTTAAGTTTTACAATAAGTATCTTAATAAATATATCAAAATGTATTTTACATGTGCACAATACAATTCTTCAAGTATTACAATAAGAATCTTGATAAATATATCAAAATGTATTTTACATGTGCACAATACAATTCTTTAAGTTTTACATTAAGTATCTTAATAAATATATCAAAATATATTTTACATGTGCACAATACAATTTTTCAAGTTTTACAGTAAGTATCTTAATAAATATATCAAAATGTATTTTACATGTGCACAAACAATTCTTCAAGTTTTACAATAAGTATTTTAATAGATATATCAACATGAATTTTACATGTGCACAATACAATTCTTCAAGTTTTACAAAAATTGTCTAGCTTGAAGAATTGTATTGTGCACACGTAAAAGACATTTTGATATATTTATTAAGATACTTATTGTAAAACTTGAAGAATTGTATTTTACATGTAAAATACATTTTGATATATTTATTAAGATACTTATTGTAAAACTTGAAGAATTGTATTTTGCACATGTAAAATACATTTTGATATATTTATTAAGATACTTATTGTAAAACTTGAAGAATTGTATTTTTGTTATGTAAAATACATTTTGATATATTTATTAAGATACTTATTGTAAAACTTGAAGAATTGTATTTTGCACATGTAAAATACATTTTGATATATTTATTAAGATACTTATTGTAAAACTTGAAGAATTGTATTTTTGCATGTAAAATACATTTTGATATATTTATTAAGATACTTATTGTAAAACTTGAAGAATTGTATTTTGCACATGTAAAATACATTTTGATATATTTATTAAGATACTTATTGTAAAACTTGAAGAATTGTATTTTGGCAGCATGTAAAATACATTTTGATATATTTATTAAGATACTTATTGTAAAACTTGAAGAATTGTATTTTATGCATGTAAAATACATTTTGATATATTTATTAAGATACTTATTGTAAAACTTGAAGAATTGTATTTTTATGCATGTAAAATACATTTTGATATATTTATTAAGATACTTATTGTAAAACTTGAAGAATTGTATTTTGCGCATGTAAAATACATTTTGATATATTTATTAAGATACTTATTGTAAAACTTAAAGAATTGTATTTTGCACATGTAAAATACATTTTGATATATTTATTAAGATACTTATTGTAAAACTTGAAGAATTGTATTTTGCATGTAAAATACATTTTGATATATTTATTAAGATACTTATTGTAAAACTTGAAGAATTGTATTTTGCACATGTAAAATACATTTTGATATATTTATTAAGATACTTATTGTAAAACTTGAAGAATTGTATTTTGGCATGTAAAATACATTTTGATATATTTATTAAGATACTTATTGTAAAACTTGAAGAATTGTATTTTGCGCATGTAAAATACATTTTGATATATTTATTAAGATACTTATTGTAAAACTTGAAGAATTGTATTTTGCACATGTAAAATACATTTTGATATATTTATTAAGATACTTATTGTAAAACTTGAAGAATTGTATTTTGCACATGTAAAATACATTTTGATATATTTATTAAGATACTTATTGTAAAACTTGAAGAATTGTATTTTGCACATGTAAAATACATTTTGATATATTTATTAAGATACTTATTGTAAAACTTGAAGAATTGTATTTTGCACATGTAAAATACATTTTGATATATTTATTAAGATACTTATTGTAAAACTTGAAGAATTGTATTTTGCGCATGTAAAATACATTTTGATATATTTATTAAGATACTGATCAAAGGATTGTGGTTTTGTTTCCCTCAGGGAGAATGAATTTTTGTTTTGATGTTATTTCAAATTCTTTGTTTCTTGCCATATTTGTGCCAAGAAATCACTAGCCCATGTGAAATGAATAGTTCTATCTTTACTGAGGGAGCTGTCACTAATGACAGCTGCCTGCTTTACTTATATTCATAGCCCAATTTAAGCATGTACAGTTACTTTATAAGTAAGAGAAGAAAGACAGAAATAGCTCTTCCAGCACACTATCTTGGGGGAACAACTTTGGACATTTTTTCTTCACAAATGTGTTCAAGATCGTAAAAGAAATTGAAGAACTTGTTCAATGGGAAGGACCTCAACCTTTGGACTATGCCAAATACAACACAACTAGAATATCGTGGTCTAGCTTCTTTGTGCTCAGTGAGGATGATGTACGGAAGCTGATATCAAAGTCAGCTTCAAATACTTGCATCTTTTTTGAAAAAAAATAATTGATGATATGATTCCAGTGTTAACAAAATCATCAGTATGTCACTGCAGCAAGGATCCTTTCCAGACGTGTGGCAAACGGCCATGGTCACTCCATTACTGAAAAAAAAAAAACAGCCTTCCTTTAGAGTTGCAGAACTACAGACCCATCAGTAATCTAAGCAACGTATCCAAACTAGACCCATCAATAATCTAAGCAACGTATCCAAACTGATTGAGTCAGCCTCTATGGATTAGTTTGCGGACCACATGGCAAGGCATTCTCTGTCATCCAGTTGAAACCGCATACAAGAATGGCCACAGCACAGAAACAATTAAAACTAAAGTTCATTCTGACATACTTATGGAATTTGACAACCGGAATGTGGTTCTTCTGGTAATGCTTGACCTCAGAGCTGCCTTGATACAGTGGACTATTATAAACTATTTCAAATACTTGAAAACAAGTTTTGTTTAATTATTAATGCCAAGAATTGGTTTATAAGCTATTTAGCTAACCATGAACTTTAAAGAATCCAAGTCAACAAAGAGCTCTCATAGTTGCTTTCACTTAAATGCAGGGTCCCACAAGATACAGTAGTTGTACTGGTCCTACACTTTTCCAAGGTTACTTAAGTTCTCTGTATGATGTGATATAGTAGACATTTACACTCTGTAGGAGGTTATGCTGATGACCATCAATTGTATTTATTGTTTAACCTGGTATACCTGAAAATGAATTGCTCGCAATTCATTCAATGATCTTGTGCATTGCTGATATAAGAACGTGGGTGCTTATACATGCATTGAAAATTAATGACCCTGAAACGAAATCCCTTCTTTTAGGTTCAAATCAAATGCTTTCCAAAGGCAACATTCAATCTATTACAGTTGGTCAAACTGAGATAAAACCAGTTGTGAGCGTTAAAAACTTTGGGGTAATTTTTGACAAAAATCTTTCGATGGATCTTTAAGTTAGTAACATCTTCCAAAGCTTTTGCACAGATCTATAAACTCAACAAAATAAAACTTGATAAAATGAAAAGGCCCTTGTTAAATTAATTCAAGCATTCGTAACATCCCATTTAGACTATGTCATAGCATACTATTCAAAATACCAGCTGAAAAAAGTTGAACGTGTACAAAATGCCGCTACTAAGTAAATCATTAAACAAAAGGATCTCAGCCTATTAATACTCTTAATGATTTGCACTGGCTCAAGGTCCAACATATAATTAACTACAAAATCATTCTACTTAGCTCTAAAGCTATTGTTGGATTGGCACCGTCTTATATTAATGACCTATTGATTACAGACAACCCCCCTAGAAACTTGAGATCATTACACCAAAACAAATATAAAATACCACACACCAAGTCAAAAACAATAGGACCCTGGTCATTCTACCATGCTGCCCCAAGATACCACCCACCAAGTCAAAACAATAGGACTCCGGTCATTCTACCATGCTGCCCCAAGATACCACGCACCAAGTCAAAAACAATATGACCCCTGTCATTCTACCATGCTGCCCCAAGATACCATGCACCAAGTCAAAAACAATAGGACCCTGTCATTCTACCATGCTGCCCCAAGATACCACGCCACCAAGTCAAAAACAATAGGACCCCTGTCATTCTACCATGCTGCCCCAAGATACCATGCACCAAGTCAAAAACAATAGGACCCCTGTCATTCTACCATGCTGCCCCAAGATACCACGCACCAAGTCAAAAACAATAGGACCCCTGTCATTCTACCATGCTGCCCCAAGATACCATGCACCAAGTCAAAAACAATAGGACCCCTGTCATTCTACCATGCTGCCCCAAGATACCATGCACCAAGTCAAAAACAATAGGACCCTGGTCATTCTACCATGCTGCCCCAAGATACCACGCACCAAGTCAAAAACAATAGGACCCCTGTCATTCTACCATGCTGCCCCAAGATACCATGCACCAAGTCAAAAACAATAGGACCCCTGTCATTCTACCATGCTGCCCCAAGATACCACGCACCAAGTCAAAAACAATAGGACCCCTGTCATTCTGCCATGCTGCCCCAAGATACCATGCACCAAGTCAAAAACAATAGGACCCTGTCATTCTACCATGCTGCCCCAAGATACCATGCACCAAGTCAAAACAATAGGACCCTGGTCATTCTACCATGCTGCCCCAAGATACCACGCACCAAGTCAAAAACAATAGGACCCCTGTCATTCTACCATGCTGCCCCAAGATACCATGCACCAAGTCAAAAACAATAGGACCCTGGTCATTCTACCATGCTGCCCCAAGATACCACGCACCAAGTCAAAAACAATAGGGCCCCTGTCATTCTACCATGCTGCCCCAAGATACCATGCACCAAGTCAAAAACAATAGGACCCCTGTCATTCTACCATGCTGCCCCAAGATACCACGCACCAAGTCAAAAACAATAGGACCCCTGTCATTCTTCCATGCTCTCCCAAGATACCACGCACCAAGTCAAAAACAATAGGACCCCTGTCATTCTACCCCATTTCTTTGGAATTTGCTTCCCTTAAATCTCATAAACACAACTAATATTAAGTTTATTCAAAAATGGTTCGAAAACTTGATTTATTTACTCTGTGCTATAGTACTTAATTCACCATCATGCTACTATCTTTGTTCGTATTTTTGTAAATGTGTGTGTATGTGTATATTTTTTGTGTATGTACAGCACTGCTGATTATTATTATTTTGATACTAGCGGTGCTATATAAATCCCTACCAAGGTTAAGTTTATAGACAATACATGGCATATTATTTTGTTGTAAACCAACGTGTTAGAAAATGTAGAAATAAACTAGCACAAACATGCAACAGTGAGCCTGAATGCAGATTTAATTTTAATATTCAGTTCCGCTTTATCTATTGTAGATTTTATTTCATAAGTGGGTTTTGTCAATATTTTTCTCTGTAGCCCTTTTTGCTTGAACTTGCAATTATGTAGATTTTAGTGACAGGTTTTTTTAATTTATTTCTGGATAGGTCGTGATTGCCAGGCAAGGTCAGATGAAGGTCTTTGGGAAGTAAAAGAAGAGAAAATCAGCGTCAGTGTTACAGCAGCTGCAAGCGTACTTGTTGGTGACCAACTTTGGATAGTTGGAGGCTTCCATTTTGAAAGAAGGGAGATTATGCCTGTATTATGGTGAGAAAATACTGAAAGCATCTTTTTGTTGATGTAACAGCAGACAACAGTTTAAAAGCAATATTTTTATGTTGTATTTTTTTAATCTTTTCCTGCTCTCTCTTTTTCAGTCTTAGCAAAAACTTATTAGGCCTTCAAAAATCAAAGAACTAAAAGTGATAAAAGATTGCAATTTTTGAAACTGAAATAATGTAGTGCATATTCTGGATTTGTCTGTCTTTCAAGGCATCATTAACATATCTGGTTTAATACTTCCAAATTGTTATGCAATGAATAATAGTAGATGTTTTTGTGGTAAAAAGTGTAATTTGTTTTCATTATCCTCCATTTCCTCCTGCATGCATACCCTAGTGTTTCTCACCATGTTGTGACTCAAGGTGTCCTAATTTCGCCCCTTGCCCTTTTCACGTGCAGGGGTCTATGTTTAGTTGTTGTCATGTGCTGTTGAAAGCGAACGACGCATTAACTGTATAACCACAGTGATCCAGAATTTACTTGCAAAACAGAACAAATCTGCAAAAATGAGATTGACTTTTTTGATTGCCAAGTTTATTTTTACTTCAGTAGAGGAGACAGGAATAAGGCAAAACCAATATTCCAACCCAAAATCAGCAAAGCAAAATCACTAGGACAGTTGTTTTCACCTCAAAATAACAAAAATTGGTCAATTAATTGCTGTTATAAATTTTTTGTAGAGTATTTGCATTGCCATGACCCATGCATTAAATTCCCATAATGCACAGCTTTAGGGTACTTGGTTCAGTTCATTTCAGAACAGGTAAATTTCCTAACAAAGCGAA
>JAIGNY010001341.1:325000-402500 GCA_020152595.1 Chiridota heheva | reverse complement strand
CCCAGTAAATTTGGCCACTGGTATAGTGTTGCCACTACAATCGTGTACAATAGGTATTCAGGAAAAAAACCCTCTCCCCTCAATGTTGAAAGTCACTGTTTACCACAGTTATTTTGAAAGCGGGCAACATTGAACGCAGGAAGGTGGGGGGGAATGCTGTTTAAAGTTTGGTGTGATTTTGTTCCAACATTTTGACCAAGATTGTATTGATCACTTATCCTTTAAAAACATATGAATGTGTTTTGATGTCAGTAATAAAACTTCTCCAACACTCCGTAAAAATATTTTTTTCCCCCAGGATAAGATCATCATTTATGGTGGCACCTTACTAAACAGCGATGGAGTTACGTCCGAAATTTGGATCTTGGACACCACAACGAGAATGGTTATGAGAGTAGCAGACGTGTATAATACTTCCAGTGATGACGCTATCACCTTGAATGGGCATACAGCTCATGTTATAGGAGACACTATGTGGGTCTTCTTTGGTTACAGTGCAATTTATGGCTACATCAACTGGGTGCAGAAATACAATATAAGTATGTTTTCATTGTATTCTAACCCATTAGAGGGGGTGTGCAATTGCACGCAGGGTTTGCATAGCACGATTACGCACAATCCTGTACAAAATTAGAAGCAATGCAGTATGGTTGCGCACAGCTACAGGGAGCTGCTGGCTAAGATAAAAGTGTTAAAATTCGCCATTGGGCATTCAGTAATAACACTAGGTCACAAGTTAACGATATGAATTTGAGTAATTAGACATGAAATATGCAATTTATGGAAATAAATATAATTTAAGAATAGTTTTACCGGTCATTACAAATAAAAGTATAAGGTTATTTTCATCGGTTAAATAATTCTTATAACTTAGAAACGGATCCCTTACGTACTTAAATGTATACAATGAAACGTGACCGAGGTCTCAGTGTAGGTGGTGAGATTTATAACTAGTCTCCAACTATAGTCGTTTTCTGTAACTATGATATCCAGCACTGTATACAATCAATATATTAGTGATGAAAAGAAATTTATAAAGTGACTGTAAATTTGGTTAATTTTTTATTTCGATGCTAATAGCATAAGGAACCTATGTAGTCTTGCTGGTGTGTGTGTATGTGTGTGTATGTATGTGTGTCTGTGACAGCAAGCTCGTAAGCATGATATCTCAAAACAATACACTGGATTCATGTCATATGTGGTACACAGGTAGCCCGTGGTCCACAGATGTGCCCTATTGTTTTTGGTGGTGATCTCATGCATATTAATGAGTAGGTGGGGCTTAATGTAAAAATCTTGAAATGCTCATATTTTAACAATCACATGTCTGTTTTATTTCATATGTACTAGATTTATGTTGTTAGATCATGTGTACATGTCCACGTTACAAAAATCTTGAATTTCATTAGTATGCATAGTGGGCGGAGCTTTTCTTGATTTTGTTGAAAAAGAGCCTGTAAGCATGATATTTCAAGAACGGTAAACTCGATTCAAGTCATATTTGGTACATAGATAGCCCTTGATCTGTGATCTGTAGATGTGCCCTATTGTTTTTGATGGTGATGTCATGCATATTAATGAGTACGCGGGGCTTAATGTTAACACTTTGAAATGTTCATATTTTACCAACCGTATGTTGCTGTTTTTCATATTCAGTATATTTATGTTAGCTAGTGTGTATGTGTTCATTGTATAAAACCGTTGAATTTCATTTAATTTCATTATTATGCGTTGCAGGCAGGGCTTAATGTGATTTTTCTGAAAAGCGTGTAAGCGCAATATCCAAAAACAATAAACTTACCTGGTGTTTTATTGATGTTAACTAGTTTGTGCATGTTCATTGTATAAAAATGGCGAATTTCATTAATATGCAGTGGGTGGGGCTTAATATGGTGTTGCTGAAAGATCTTGTAAACACGGTAACTCAAGAAGGACATACTGGATTCATGCCATGTGCTGTACACAGATAGCCCATGGTCCTTAGGTGTGCCCTATTGTTTTTGGTGGTAATGTCATGTATATTAATGATTAGGCAGGGCTTAATGTAAAAATCTTGAAATGCTCATATTTTAATAATCACATGTCTGTTTTGTTTTATATGTATGTACTAGAATTATGATGTTAGCTAGTTTGTACGTGTTCATTTTATAAAAACATTGAATATCGTTAATATGCCTAGTGGGCGGGGCTTAATATGACTTTGCTGAAAAGAACTTGTAAACAAGATATCTAAAGAATTCATGTCGTCAAATATTTCATAAAATGCAATGACATTAACAGTTAACACAAAATCAATCAGCATGAAAAAAAGCATCGGAACTACAAAACATTTTGGTTCTGGTTATGAACAAACACCATGCAGAGGCAAGGAGGTTACGTTTGTTGACAAATTGTGTTTGTAAACTTCTGAAATTCCCTACCAAAATTTTTTTTTGAAAGAGGGATTTTCCCTCCCCAAAATCCAAAGCTAATGCAAACCCTGATTGCACGAGGGTCTGTATGACCTCTCATTTAAATATATGTACGTGTATTTTCATTATATCCAAGCCTAAATAAGGGAGTTGGCAATTGCACATGGGTCTCAATGACTGAGTTGGTACTTTCTCAACCTCCCTAACCCCTACACTCGCCCTGTCACAAAGAGAAGGTCATTTGAGAAAGTTGAATGTTCATTTGAAGGAAAACTCGTTCCATTTTACTTTAGTATTGTACATAAACAATCGTTTTTATAGGAAGAAGCCATGCTTCATACTTTACACCTGACCGCTCTTCCTTGTTATATTGACTAGATGAGGAACAAAAAGACCTGTTCTTAATGGAACTGAATTCACAACTATTTCCTTCCAAGGCAAGCCATTGTCCCATGATATGAAAAGATAGTTTTTGTAATGAACTTCCTGTAGTTCGTTAATGATGGTAAACATATTTAGGATATCCTTTTGAATTTAAAGTTTTGTCTTCTTACCAAAATGCATAACCCATAGTGACAAATAAATACCAGGACTACAACTCAAATTTGAAATATTTAATTGCTCTGTATGAGGCAATTTAAGTTACAATCTGTAAAAACACTGTAAAACGCGAAGATAATTTTTTAACAAACAATGTTACAATCTTTAAAATCACCCATAACTTAAAATTAACATTTAAAAGCAATACAATACTACACAGGTACCACCTTTCAAAGTTCCTGCTTTTAGAGTAGAGGCATTTTAATAACCTAAATTTTGCAATCTGTAACGTACGTCTTGCACAACAAAATATTGCAATATGTAACAATGCTTCAACACAGTTACAGTTTTCGATATCATTCAACAATGCAAGTTGTCATTGTGTTATGTTCATCATTAAGTTGTCCATCAGCTGCTGAAAAACCAGTAACTTCACAAGACATAGTTCAACATTAAGTTTTTTTTAATTTCAATCATAACATAAATTTTACAAACAGCTTGTTGTTGCTGGTGGGGATGAAATGTGTAGCTGACTTGGCAAGGGTACTTAAGGGTACTTCAGTCTGGGTTGAAAAACTCTGAGAGTACCACAGTAGCTGATACTTTAAGTTCAAGCGCTCTTGAAAGATGGAGTGCTATAGGCATAATCATTCAATTGCCTGGTTACAATATTCAGTGTTCAGTATCAAAAATTCAAAAATGTTACCTTTTAATTTTGTTTTTGAAATTTGGCCTGAGTTTGAACATGGCCTTGATTGACAATTTAGGTAGGTTTTAGATACATTTTGATGAGTTTAACAGGAAAATTACATAAATTGTGTAATTAGAACCAGTCTGCTGTGTAGGTGGTCACGTAATTTTTAAGAGGGAATGCTATACAGTGGAATCCATTCCGAGTTAAACTTTAAACCTCAAAATGTCAGAGAGGGCATATATTGCCTACATATCAATACAAGAGAAGGGCATACATTGTCTACATATCAATACAAGAGAAGGGCATACATTGCCTACATATCAATACAAGACAAGGGCATACATTGCCTACATATCAATACAGGAGAAGGGCATACATTGTCTACATATCAATACAAGAGAAGGGCATACATTGTCTACATATCAATACAAGAGAAAAGCATGCATTGCCTACATATCAATACAAAAGAAGGGCATACATTGCCTACATATCAATACAGAAGAAGGGCATACATTGCCAACATATCAATACAGAAGAAGGACATACATTGCCTACATATCAATACAGGAGAAAGGCATACATTGCCCACATATCAATACAGAAGAATGGCATACATTGCCTACATATCAATACAGGAGAAGGGCATACATTGCCTACATATCAATACAAAAGGAGGGCTTACATTGCCTACATATCAATACAGGAGAAGGGCATATATTGCCTACATACAAATACAGGAGAAGGGCATACATTGCTTACATATCAATGCAGAAGAAGGGCATGCATTGTCTACATATCAATACAGAAGAAAGGCATACATTGCCTACATATCAGTACATGAGAAGGGCATACATTGCCTACATATCAATACAGAAGAAGGGCATACATTGCCTATATATCAATACAGGAGAAGGGCATCCATTGCCTACATGATAACACAGAAGAAGGGCATACATTGCTTACATATCAATACAGGAGATGGGCATACATTACCTACATATCAATACAGAAGAAAGGCATACATTGCTTACATATCAATACAGAAGAAGGGCATACATTGCCTACAAATCAATACAGAAGAAGGGCATACATTGCCTACAAATCAATACAATGGAAGGGCATACATTGCCTACATATCAATACAGAAGAAGGGCATACATTGCCTACATATCAATACAGAAGAAGGGCATACATTGCCTACATATCAATACAAGAGAAGGGCATACATTGCCTACATATCAATAGAAAAGAAAAGCATGCATTGCCTACATATCAATACAAAAGAAGGGCATACATTGCTTACATATCAATACAAGAGAAGGGCATACTTTGCCTACATATCAATACAGAAGAAGGGCATACATTGCCTATATATCAATACAGAAGAAGGGCATACATTGCCTACATATCAATACAAGAGAAGGGCATACATTGCCTACATATCAATAGAAGAGAAAAGTATGCATTGCCTACATATCAATACAAAAGAGGGGCATACATTGCTTACATATCAATACAAGAGAAGGGCATATATTGCCTACATATCAATACAGGAGAAAGGCATACATTGCCTACATATCAATACAGGAGAAGGGCATACATTGCCTACATATCAATACAGGAGTGTGATAGGAATTCTTTGGTTTGCATGTCCTAAATTCATTTCGGAAAAGATTCTTTATAACTGTTTTTGACCCATTTTGTATCTCTTTGTTCAGCCTCAAAAGAGTGGACCACAACATACCCAGAAGGCATTGAAATCAGGGGATCCTATGGTCATTCCAGTGTTTACGATCTGGCCACGAATAAAGTGTATATTCACGGTGGCTATATTTTATTGAAATTATCAGAACATCGTTTACAGGATACTCTTGTAGAGTTTGATGTTTCAACTGAACAGTGGTAAGTCAGTGATTAAACTTTCAAATTGATCAATGAAAAGTGCCATTTGGATTTGAATTTGTTTGAAATAATGAGGACATTTCACCTATAATTTAACAATGTAACTAAGATAATTTAAAAACTCAATGAATAACTCAATTCTTAAGGATATGGTTGAAAATATACATTCTTTTCTAACTCTGGGCATCTTTGATATTGTGTATTTTTCTGTATGGAAGTGACTGGCAACATGATTTCCTATCTGTTTTCTCAAACCTTCCATTCTGATTATACTCTACCACGCACTTTTCTACCTAAACTTTTGCACCTTTTTTATTTTCCGGGATTTTCTCGTTGTGGATGGGTGACTGCCTCCGGTAAGATCTTTCCTTTTTATTTTTCTCCTCCCATTGTGACCAGGCCTACACACCCTTTTCGGTCCTTGTACAGTGGATCTCATATAGTAGTCCCGCGACTTTTTCTTCCAGTATATAAACCACCTCCAACACCACCTCTCTCTCCACCTTGCTCCCCAACTGTCTTTCCTTTTCTAAGACCCCCCCTCTCCCGCCCCCTACCTCAACACCTCAAATGCCATCAAACTTAAGCCAACCTGGCCAACAAATGCCCACCATCCAAACCCACATGTATGACACTGAAGAGAACATGGATTGTTTGATTATCGAACCCATGAACATACTTCTCATCCAATTTTCAAAAACAACCACTCCCAAAGGAACAGGGACAGATCCAAAGAAAAAACAAGCCAACCCAGACACAACAGATCTTTCTCCAGATAATCCCCTGCCTCCTTATGGCATACAACAGAAACACTAACAATAACACTCACAACATTATACAGTGGAACATCATGAGCCTTCAGGCCAACTCAGAAGAAATTGGCCTTCTAGCCACCACCATCAACCCAGTCGTCTTCTGCCTACAAGAATCCTTCTTGAAAACCACTGACCATTATTCTTCTCTTGCTGTCATAAACATGAAGAGGATGCCGACAGGGCCTCTGGAGCGTCTCCATTCTTGTAAGAGGGCGTCTCCTTTCTTGTAAGACATGATATCCCACACAGCCCTATTCATGTGAATACCGACCTTCAGGTCATCTGTAACTCTATCTCCCTCAACAAAACCTTCACTCTTTGCAATATCTATCTCTCTCCCCCCCCCCCCCTCCCTTCTTCCCCTTAATGCCACATTCAGCCAACCAGCCGAAACAACCTCATCTCTCAGCTCCTCCTCTACTTTCATCCTTTTTGGTGACTTCAATGCCCACAACCCCGTGTGGGGCTCCAATACCAACACCCCCAGTAAACATTCTGTCAAAAACACTCTTCAACAGCACAGCCTCTCCATGCGCAACACTAACTCCCCAACCTACCTTCACCCTGCCACAGGCTCCCTCACTTGTATTGACCTGTCTCTGTCTATCTGTTCCCCCAACCTTCTCCTTGATTTTAGCTGGAAGGTCACTGCTGACCTCTGTGGTAGTGACCATTACCCTCCCCTCTTCAATTCGCACAGACCACACCCCCAACTGAAACCTTAAGAAAGCCAACTGGCCCCTTTTCGAAACCCTCTGCAACTCTCACCTCTTCCCCCATCTCCTCGAGGGTGAGGATCCCATAAAAATTTCTAAGAAGGTTTGGAGTATGGTTAACAGCTTCCATGGCACAATGGGCAAGTCTCCCATCTCCCATCTCTCCTGGAATAGTAATCTTCTTATCGGGAAAAAGGATATCACTAACTGCCTCGCCTCCTCTTTCAGCAACATCTCGTCCTCGACCAACTACCCAAATTCTTTCAAAGCCAAAAAAGCTTGTGACGAAACCTGGAGTATCACCTTTTCCTCCGACAACACTGAGACTTACAACTCTTCTTTCCCTCTATCTGAATTAAAGCAAGCCATCCACGATGCTAGCTGCACCTCCAAGGGCCCAGATAACATCCCCCACCAGTTCCTGAAATCACTTTCCTTGGCAAACCTCATTGGACTCTTAAGTTGATAACAAACTCCACGACATCCAGCCTACCATTATGACCCAACCCACCACCACAAACTCTCTCTGTATCGACAACATCCACATTACCTGCCTTAAAATAGGTCACACCCATGCATAATAATGAGTAGGCGGGGCTTAATGTAAAAATGTTGAAATGTTTATATTTTAACAACCATGTCTGTTTTGTTTCATATTTGAGATCATTATGATGTTAGCTAGTGTGTACATGTTCATAATGTAAACACATTGAATTTCATTAATTTGTGTAGTAGGCAGGGCTTAATATGATTTTGCTGAAAAGAGCTCGTAAACACAGTATTTCAAGAATGGTAATCTTGATTCATGTCATTTTTGGTACACATAAAGCCCATGGTCTGTAGATGTACCCTATTGTTTTAGTGGTGATATCATGCATACTAATAAGTGGGTGGGGCTTAAAGTGAAAATTTTAAAAGTGATTAATGAGCAACTCTATGTCTGTTGTGCATCATATTGTGCATGATAATTTTGTTGGTTATTGTGTTCATGCTTATATCATCAACATTTGTCATTAATATGCATGGTGGGCGTAGCTTAATGTGAAAGTGCTAAATGATGTAAACCACATACTGTATCTCATGAACAATATATCACATTTATGCTATATCAGGTACACACATGGGTAATGGTCTGTACTTTTGTTCTAATGTTGTGGTAGTGATATCATGAATATTAATGAGTAGGCGGGGCTTACTGACAAATTCTTGAATTAGAATAAATGAGCAACCATTTTTGCATCATACTTACTGTGATAATGTTGTTGATTATTGTGCAGATGCTAATGTTGTCAACATTTTTATTGATCTGCATGGTGGGTGTGGCCTATGAATAAATATCATGGAACAAATATTTCATGATATACAATAACATGACAGTTAATACAAATTTTGCAAATCAATCAGCTTATGAAAAAGCATTGGAAACACAAAACCTTTTGGCTATGGTTTTACACCCTTGCACTTCCTCTTTCAATCCCATCTTCCTGACTCTTAGCCTCCGTACTTCTCTCAGACTCCTCCTGTTTTCTTTTCTTCCTACCTCTGGAATGATCTAACCTCTCATGCACAATTTGACCCTCATTGTCATGGTGCCGTTATGCCCTCATTAAAGAAACAAACTCTTTCATACAAACTTGTTAATTATTTCTTGAAAGGACCAACATATTGCAGTGGTTTCTTTACAGTTCTGTATGTATTTTTATATATCCATGTCTGACCACGAGCTTATCCCTAATCACCTCAATTGTGATAGACCAGTACAATTGTGTAGGTTGATAAAATGTCCAAAGTCCAACCTTCCCAGAGCTTCCCTCGCTCCCCACAACTCAATTGCCGAGTTCTTTCAGAAAAACCCTCTGGGTGAAATTATCACCTTCTTTCATCATGCTTCCCTCTACAACCATATTTAGTCCTCCTCTCCCACCCCCCTCTCTCTACTCTGTTTTTTTTTTCCTTCACCCATGCACCTTCCTCTCGAACCCAGCTTTCTGACTTATAGTTCTTGTATTTCTCTCAATGTCCCCTTGTTTTCTTTCCTTCCTACCTCTAGAATGATCTAACCTCTCAGGCACAATTTGACTCTCCTTGTCGTGGTGCCGTTAAGCCCTCATCAAAAAAAAAAAAAAAAAAAAAAAAAAACCCAACGTGAATGGGTTCAGCCTCTTTTAGAAGTTTTTTATGCAGAAATATTTATGAATAATTACTCGCCAATATCCATGCTTCTTTCAAATTGCTGAATTCATAGAAAGGTTACTTATATCTGTTCCAGCATTTCCGTGTAATCTTATTTTCATTTCTAGCTCACATAAAAGTGAAAGTGATCAGATTTAATCAATGAAATTGCTTTCGTTTTGACCAAGGATCTGACATTACATTTCTGTGGGTATTCCTTTTAGTTCTTTAAGATTTTTAAAGCCAAGGCTGGAAGAAATTGATTTGTTCCCTTTTTTTTGAAGTGACCAGCTCTTAGAATATGACCAACGTCCCTCTAGAGCATTTATATTGATTAAAGAACTAGATTTTAAATGAACAAATTGATAAAAGTTGCAGTTGAAAAATGCTTGGGAAAACTGAAGTTTTGAAAGAGTACAAATGAAAACTTGGAAGTTACATTGAAGTTTCGAGTTGGCAGTATGCAAATTTATGAGAAAAGAACTGAATTTCCAGTGGTCAGCTACACAATGATTACATGAAAGCTCAAGGCTGGACATGAAATTAAACCCTGCATTCAAAATGTGACGAAGAAGAATATCAGTTACACGAAGATTATGTGAGACGTAATGGTTGTTCATTAAGTTTGACCCTGCATTTGAAATATGATGAAAAGAATCAAGAAACCAAGCAGTGTAATGATTTTTTTGAATGGGTGCAGCAAATTCTGACCAATGTTTGGAGTTGTTATTATGTGGCCAATCATATAGATATTCTTTTCAATGACTGAAATTTAGGGAAGAAATTTTAAGAATTATATAAAGATTATGAACTGTCTTCCCAGTCATACCCCACAAATGTAGCATAAATTATAAATACCTCAAACTAAAATGACCCATAAAAATGAACATGTCTTATACTAATGAACAGGCCTAACACTTATATTTTATAAGTTCGTACAGATTTTGATGAATACGATTTGATGTTTTTTTCAGGCGCCTTTTGCCCAGCAGTTCTCAAGCCCGATTCTTTCATTCGGCAGTGCTCTTCAATAGCAAGATGTACATATATGGAGGGAATAGCCACACTGATGTTTCATCCTTCTCTGGATCTCAGTGCTTCTCCTCCAGCTTTTTGGTTTATGATATAAGTGAGTTTCTTTGGCATCTACTGCATCATTTGGGCAATCAAAGGATTCTTTATGAGGGTAATAATGGGCAAAGTTGTGTTTGAATGACTCGGTTATTTTAAATTCTGAAAAAAAGTTCCTGAATCCTTTTTCTAGTCCTAAGTTGACAATTTAACCATACTTATAAGTAAGGAGAACTCCTTTTAATCATGTTGTTATCAATGTGTTGAGATGATTTATTTTTATGAGATGGGTGGCAGAGGTGGGGGAGTTTGCCAGATGCCTTATGTACAGATTGCTAATGAGGGGGGAAGGAGTGGGGAAGTACACACTCTGTTGTAAGCATGTTCAATGTTCATCCTTCCCCCCCCCTCCCCCCTCCCTTTCCTTGAATACTTTTATTGGGGAATGTGGTTTATGAAATGTGTTATATATGAATCAGCAACGTGAGTGTAAGTCTAACAGTAAAAAAAAAAACATAAAAAAAACATTGTTACAAGTTCTCTGGACAAGAAGTTGTACTTGTTTTGCAGTGTTCAGCCCACTCAAGAATGTCTCATGTGCAATATTTTGTCGGTTTGCTTATAACTCCCATTTTCATATCTGTACAGATTGTAAGAAATGGTATTCAGAGGACATCACAAGCGGCCTTACAGAGATGATACCCCGTTACGGGCAGGGCGCCATCTGGTATGGTGACTCCATGTGGTTGTTTGGTGGCTTTAATGGCCTTGTACTGGATGATGTCCTCATATACACACCAGGTAAGACACTTCTTCCATTTGTTGTTTTACATCATGTATTGTTATGCCACACATGTCTTTAAATGACTATGGACATAGAGAAGCAATATGAGGCTTAATTGGTTAAAAACATGATCTAAACTTACTATTAAAACAGGAAAATGTTCTTTTTAAAAGATATTCCCAGAAATTTTCATTTTTTTCATATATGATAAAGATAAAGTTGAGAAACAAATTGGTAAAAATTATGTTAATATTTTATACCATTAGGAAGTCACAAAATTGTATAGTATTTTTTGAATTTGGACTAAAGTGACAGATTGACAACATCTGTGATGTCATAGAGACAATTTCAACAAAACTTCTTTTGTATTTCTTTAAAAATAATTTGGATTTTTTCTCATTGAAAATGTCTTGTAAATTTTATATTCCATTCTATCTCTATAATGAACCAAAAATGCTGTTTGATAATGTAAAAAAAGTGTGATTAAATTTATAAGAAATACATAAGAACTGTGCTGGAATTGCCTTGATGACATCACCAAGCTGAAGGACATATACTGTACGAGGTATTTTTAAGAACAATTTTTCTACTCTTTAAATTGTTACAACTTTTAACTAAATAAGATATTAACATAGTTTTTTTCACCATTTTGTTTCTACAAATTTTCTCTATTATATATGAAAAAATGAAAATCGATGGGAATATTCTTTTATGATTGGTTAAAAATTGACCAATTTACAGCAGTTATAGTTTTTAGCCATTATTGCACAATAATGTGTGACATCAGTGGGTAAAGGATCCTTCATTACCTTTTGTAACCATTGTTTCTTATTCCTCTGTCAATGTCTGAAATATAGAATTATGGACTTTGGGTAAAATTTGATGGAACTTTGTCACACCCCCGAATCATCATGCAACTAGAAAAGACATTCTGAAATTCACAAGTAGCTGAATTTGAAGAACAGAATTTAAAGAATTATATAAAGATTTTGAGATGTGTTTCTCTTAGTATATCACAAATTCAGGACAAAGTATCAAATCATGAAACTTTGTTTAGTCATAACTTGAAAACTAAATAAACTTTAAAAAAAAAAAAATGCTGTTCTACTCTGAATTCCATGCTCTTTCACGGATTTTAAATCTGATAGATGTCCATAGTCCTTTAAGAAGGGCAAAGAGTTTGTTAGCATTTATGTCCACAGATCACTAAATTCCTCATGAGAAATCTGAATTAATTTGATCAATTTTGAAGGACATCTATGTTATTGATTTTCTTCTACAAACACTCGAGGTTCTGCTAAGAATCCAGATACCTGTATCCAACACATTTTGAAAAATGGCTTTTCTGAAATTTCAGAGTGGGCCTCAAAATCCAGAAAATACTTTATATGAATATGTAGAAATGACACAAATAATTATGCAGCAGAAAGTACTTTAAATCGGTTAACATACTTAGGAAGTGCAGTTAACATACTTAGGAAGTGCAGATAACATATTTAGGAAGTGCAGATAACATATTTAGGAAGTGCAGATAACACACTTAGGTAGGTAAGTGCACTTAATATACTTATGTAGTGCAGTTAATATACTTAGGAAGTGCAGTTAGCATACTAAGGAAGTGCAGTTAACATACTAAGGAAGTGTACTTAACATACTAAGGAAGTACGGTTAACATACTTAGGAAGTGTGGTTAACATACTTAAGGAGTGCAGTTAACATACTTAAGGAGTACAGTTAACATACTTAAGGAGTGCACTTATTATACTTAGGAAATGCATTTAACAAACTTTGGAAGTGCAGTTAACATACTTAAGAAGTGAAGTTCTTTGCTCTTAGCTGTCATAAGTATATTTTGATATATTATATATACCTTGAAAGGTTGCTTATAAAACGCATATGCTATAAAAAGATATTCAAATCTCCTATACAAAAACAAAGAAATAAAAACTTAAAATACTCATGATATTCAAAAATATCAATAATATAAGTTTTTAAAAGAATTCATGATAAAACAAGTGTAACATGAGTGAAAGAGGAAAAGGAACCATTTTTCTCCTAAAAGCATTAAAGATTTAAAAAGAGATAAAAGCACAAACAGATAAAACTGTAACAGAAATTAAAGATAGGCTTTGTGGAAAAATTATGTTTCAAATTTAGAATTTTTTCTTAAAGCTGAAACTATATATAAGTATCTGTAAAATCTTCAAAGCAATAACTAAAATGTTATTTTTCTTTTCAGTTAACTGTAGTGCCATAAGTAACTCCACCCAGTGTGTATTGTCTGGGAAAGGACCATCCTGTGCCTGGGACTTTAATTTGGGCAAGTGTGTGGACTTAACTCGGGGTCTCAGCCCTCAACACAATGCCTCCGTCCAGGCTTGTCCCACTGTGGAGTGTAAGTAATAAATCAGGCTTTGACTTCTCGTGGCAGCCAGCTTTTCAGTTTGGCTCATTTAATTCTTATTTGTTGTAAATGTTCTTGTTTGTTAGAGAATTTTGAGCTTTTGTGTGAAAGGTACTTAGATTAAAGAGGTAGTTAATCCTATTGGCAACATTAGCAAGATAAGTTGAACAATAAGTCTGCTAAAAGGACTGTGAGGGTCATATCATTCAAAATAGTCAAGTTTATTTCATTTCATTTATTTATTTTTTCACATCATTACATATAATTACAGAAGAGTTTTATTTACAAATATATGATGAAGTTTACAAATTATGTATATACATAAGAACACTCTGGTGAGCTTAACTGTGTTTAAAACTTTCAAATTACAAAACAAAAATGATAACAAATATGGTAGTTCAAAATGCCCCCACCCCACACACCAATAGATACAATCGAAGCCACAGGTCCCCACCCCCCCCCCCCTACCCATCCCAGGTATAGTAAGGATGTAAGTAATTACCAATCAAAGGGAATTAATAAAAACAAATCAATAGTTCATGATGCATCTACGTATTCAAATTTCTAGATGGTAGCAATGATGGTGGTGAGCCTTTTTGAGATATATCAAATGTACATCCAGTGTTTGTTTTATTTCATATCTCTTAGAATAATGTCCAAAATTGCTAAAACAAATCATTATATGGGGTCGCAAATGGTTTGACTTTTTTTTCTTCTCAGTACCTCATGAGTGCTCCAAGCTGACCACATGTAGTTCGTGCATTGAGAAGTTTGGCTGTGGCTGGTGTAATAATACCTGCAGCGATTCATGTGCAGAAGAGGTAAGCTAAGCTTAAGCTCATTATATAGGATTAGTTGAGTGGTCAGTAATGTTCATGTGATTTCTTCAGAGGACAAAAAAAAAAAAAAAAAAAAAAAAAAACCACTGTGAAGAAATTTCTTTGATTCTTGTTTTGTTCAGAGGACTTTTAAAGATGTCACAGTACACCAGCTCACAGGTCCATCCGCCATTTTGAGTTGCGAGTAAACAAAGAATTTTCCCTATTGACTGTAACAATAACCAATTTTTAAAGTCACTTTATTTTAAATTCTGTTGCTTTGGGTTTTTTCTTTTCTCAATATGTTATGTAACTGAGTATTCTAGGTAATATTAAGTCGTTTGAAAAAACTTAGGTCGTCCTAACACAGAAAGGGAAATTTCGGGCCAATTTTATGACCTTAGGCCATATACAATCTGCTGCATATTTCTAAACGACGCACAATAATAAATACTACACAAACCACAAGAGTGTATTTTACTGTGCGCTCAAGCTGGTTAGTTTGTTTACTCGTGCCCGATCGCAACTTGAATGCGATACGCCTTTGTGCGCATGAGCAGACAGAAACTGTGAACTGGTGAATCTGTTTAAAATTACACGGGTAGAGAGATTATAATATCAGAGTGATGCCACACTTACTTTCCAATTTTATTTTGTATCTTTTTTGAAATTTAATTTAAACTTTCACTAACTGGTTTTTTTCCCGTCATTTCTTCAGAAGGTAAATCACCAGTGCTTTACTGAAGTATGCTTAACAATCAGCGAAATGCCCAGGATTTGAAAACACAAACGTTTTAAGAATATTTCAATACAATATACAAAGACTGAAAGACCTTTTTAAGCTTTTGTATATCTTTATGTATCAGAACTTCTTTCCCTAATTATTATTATTATTATTTTTTATTATACAAAATGTATATAGTGCCCTATCCAATCAGAAATTGCTCTATGGCGCTTTATAATAAAAGACATACAAATTTAAGAAAATATACAGATATATGAATCGTAAATGTAAATATTGAAACGGTAAGTACAATTAATATGTGTAAAATGGGAAATGCATAGATAAAACTGGTTTTTACAAGTTTCTTAAAAATTATCTACGTTTAACTTAGTTTTACTTAGTTTTTTTAATAGCTTCTCTCATGAAATATGAACATACTTAAAAATTAAGCTTGTGTAATTTCTTTTTTACTATATGCTTTGTGTTTTGGATAAGGAAAGGCTCAGAATTCCAACTGTCCAGACATGGCCAGTGATGTCATGCTTCAGTGCACATATACTATGCACTGTTTTGTATATATGTACTGAAGCATGACTTCACTGGCCATGTCTGGGCAGTTCAAATTGTGAGCTTTTCCTTTATTAGTCAAATGTAATGGCAAATGAGAAGAGAATGGAAAAACAATAATAAATAAATGTTAATGAATGTTTTTATAGCTTTAGCAATGGACAAGGATTATTATTGGCAATAAGAATTACCCACAATACATCAATGAGCCTTACTGTTAATAACAAAAGATTTTGTTGGATGTTATACTTTATAGGATCAGGTGCCCTTACCTTTTGTTTAAAGTTGTTCATGTCAAATCTCTCATTTTCATTTCAGCCGCAGAATTTTGTCTGTGACGTTCAAACCTGCAGCATTTCAACAAATTGCTATGACTGTAACCTACGCAACAACTGTCGATGGATACAAGTGACCAACACCAGAAGAGAATGTATATCGTCAGACACTCGTAAGACCTGTGTTTACCATTTTTAACAGTGCAGGGTTTGTAAGGGTCCTGAAAATCCTGGAAATATGAAATTAATTTTTCCAGGCCTTGAAAGTCATGTTTCAAGTTCATGACAAATAGAAAGTTCACTATTTGTAATAAAGGTCCTGGAAAATGTCCTTGATTTTCTCATGAAATTAATGAAGAAAAGTGTTACAATTGATTTTCTCAATTGCATTAAAAAAGTCAGCAATAAAAATGAGAAATCATATCTATACCTGCTTCATTTCATCAAGAAGCCCACTCACAAGGAAAAAAGACATTCTAAAGTGAGATAACAACATGTATTATAACATTTTAAAAGGTCATGGAATTTTTTCTCTTGAGGTTTCTGTGAAAGGCCTATAATTGTACATCCCCAAATGTTTATGAACTCTGCTGTATGAGAATGGGAGGGAGAGAACTATATTAAAATTTGGGCAAATTGGTGGATGCATTTGGACAAAAAGGACAAATTTTAAGGGTTATGATGAGTGGGCTAAAATGGAAAAAGAATCACCAGTTTATTTATCTGGAAAAATGTCAATTTCTGTACCAAAACTCTAAGAACATCAGCTAAAATGTGTATGTTTTATTCAGCCAGTACTTTCTTTCCCCCAGTTTGGTCTCCAAACTTTTGTTGTTCTTTGTGGTTTGTGAGTGTAGAACTTATAAAAAATGTCTTAAAAGGTTCTCTAAGAAGGGGATCAGCTGTAACCTTCCCTGAGAATTTGAAACTGGAAATAAGATTTATATTATAGAACTTTGGCCTAAGTAATATGTGTAATAATATCTCAGCTAGAATCCTTTTGTTCTCGCATCATTCCTGCATCCAAACTTTTATAGAACATGACTTGATTTTTACAAAACGCTCAGTCGCGAATTATAGATGTTGTATTACTACTTATTGCAAAAACAATATCAAAAACAGTGTGTCTTTGAACACATTACTTGATCAAAATTTGGAATGTTTTGTATTTTAAAAGATATTGAAAATTCCTTTAAGAAGTTTAATAAGATAATATTGTAACAAAGTTTCTATTACCACAAAGTTTTCATTAACATGTAGAAGCAGAGTTTGGTTATTTTGAGATTAAAACTTAAGTAATTTACCAAATTTTCAGCAAAATTGTATTAAAATTTTTAGCTTTACAAATTTTCAGCTTTTAGAATTATCAGGCCTATTTTCTGTGACATCAGATTGGACAAAACAACTTTGAAAAACAACTTTGAAGAACAGCTTCGAAGAACAGCTTAAATTTGTTTATATAATATATATTATATCAATTATAACTTTAAATTATATTAACTATCACTGTATATTACATCAAAGGCATTCTTATGGGCTTCCGTCTGTTTTATACATCACAAGTCGTATATTACTTTATTAGAATCTTTAATCTTTTGATCAGAAACCCCAAAATGAAAATGATATTTTCAAAATTTAAGGACTTCCACACAGAAGTTTAAGCTCTTTGTGATGTAACAAAGGCAACATTTTAAAGTTTTTATGTACCTAGAATCTTACCTTTTCCTTGTAGAAAACACAGCAATTATTTGTGTGTGTTTATATATTTTGTGCTGTCTTAAAGGGTTAATGAATAACGCGCTAAGCATTCCACACAGGATAATGTATAGAAGCTGGGCACATATTGAGTGATGCATGAGTGCTCCGCCCTTGTGTATCTAGCAATATGTGTGCAACCAGCTTCTATGCATTATCATGCAATGAATGCATAGCGCATTAATCATTAACCCTGTTCATATCTATGTATTGACTTATTTTTATTTTAAAATCGCAAAAAAATTGGGGAAATACATTTGAAAAAATTACACAATTTTTGGAGTAATTTTTTAACATCATGACAATATGAACACGTGTACAATTATTGCACGTAGTTAAAAACATGCTCAATGTACACCGCGCAAAAACATTGGAAATTTTAGATGTGCTGCCAAAACATAGGTGTGCGTGCATGGTTTAATGTGCTCATGCATTCAGCACAGGATAATGCATAATCATTCGCAATACATTCTATATACTAGGTATGTATGAACAATGGTTATCAAACCTACTATCAATGCTTTTGTTATGATTTTTTTTTTTTGTAATCACTCTTATCATGATAATCAAATGACAAGTACTTATGATATTTATTATAAAAAAAAAAATTAAAAAGGAATATACTGTATATAAATGATGCTATAAAGTTAGTTGAACTAGAAAACGCAGAGAACACTAAAGAAGATGACAAAATAAAAAAGTAATTTTACGTTTTAATTTTCTCAGCCGGTAGTATCAATGATTGTAGAAACCCCTGTGCTGATCGGAGAGCATGCTTAGGGTGCATCTCAGTGACGGATTGTATGTGGTGCCCAAGTGAGAAACGTTGTATTCCCTCCAGTACTTACATGACCTCCTTTCCTTTTGGTCAATGCTTGGCATGGAGAACTTACCCTGCTTCAGAAAATTGTAACAGTAAGTATTTGTGTTCAGTATAGTTTTAAAATGTACTAAACCCTATATCATTGGTGCTATGCTTGCTGGTCGGTTTCACAGCATTCATAGACTACATTTCCAAGAAGCAATTAAGGGAAAAGTTTAAAATCTGCTCAAATTTCTTGTAGAAGTAATACCATGTCATCCTTGAGGCTCACTAATATCATAGATGTCCATTAACCTGCGGATTATCTTTGAACCACCATCGTCAATTGTTACCGGAAACAAAGGAAGAAAGAATAATATCTTCAAAACAATGGATGTGATAGGTCAAAGTACTTTAAGTATTGCCATATGCAAAATAAACACTCATTTATTTTAGGGATCCCAGAATTACATTCTACCTCCTCCCACCTCCACCCCCTCCCCCCCTCCTCTCCTACACACACACACATCAACTGAGTGGTCCTTTAAAGATATCATAAAAATAGACTGACCCAAGATGTCAACTTACCCATACACATTATGAAGTTAAAACTTAAAAGTATTTTCAGGAACATGTAAATAATATATTCTCAAAACCTCTTACCTGTATGACCCCTTACCACTATAGTTAAGGTTTGTATGTGTGCGGGTGGTGTGAGGGGGGGGGGGGGGGCATAAGATGATTTAAATCTCTCAATAATTTTCCACATGCATACTGACATTTGTCTGTGACTATTTATTAGTGAAATTCATACACTTAGTTGCCCTTGTTTTCTGTTTTTAGATTTAAGATGCAGGGATTATAAACAGTGTTCAGACTGTCATATTGATCCTGCGTGTGGATGGTGTGACAACGGAGACAAGACAGGTCTTGGTACCTGTATGGAGGGTAGCAATTCTGGCCCAGTGAACACGTCAGATCCTAATTACTCAGTCAACATGGATTTTTGTCCTACTCGGAGGTGGTTTTTTTCCGATTGTCCATGTAAGTGATTTCTGATTTTATTCTACGTTTATTTCATCTTTCATATCCAGTAATGGTTTTAAATTCTCCAAAGACAAGACAGTCTGCATGCACTTCTGTCATTTCAACAACCTCCACCCCAACCCAAATCTCATGCTCAATGGCAATCACATCCCTAATGTTGACCACACTAAGTTCCTGGGTTTAGGACTAGACCCCAAGCTC
Organism: Chiridota heheva; assembly: GCA_020152595.1. Lineage (NCBI taxonomy): Eukaryota > Metazoa > Echinodermata > Holothuroidea > Apodida > Chiridotidae > Chiridota > Chiridota heheva. Next base: position 382,802 of record JAIGNY010001341.1, on the reverse strand, counting down.
TCCTACAAGCAACACATCACCAACCTGAAACAGAAATGCAACAGCTTCCTTAACCTTCTCCGCCTCCTCTCCAACACCACTTTGGTGTGCAGACCCACATGCTCTCCTCAAAATCTTCAGGCTCACCATTTGTGCCAAGCTCGACTACGGCAATATTGTCTACTGTGCCACTCACAACTCTTACCTCAACCACATCAACACCATCTAAAATAAAGCCCTCAGGCTTTGCATGGGTGCCTACCGTACCTTCCCCATCACCAGCCTTCACGGTGAAGCCAACAAAACACTATTCCTGCTAAGGTGTAGAAAGCTTAGCCTTTCCTACGCTTTTAGAGCCCTCACCAACACCCAAAACCCTGTATACAACCTCATTAGGTACCCCAATTTCTTCACCCTCTTTAATAGGATTAAAGACCTATCCCCTTTCGTCAGCTTATGCATCAAACCCGACCTCCACAATCTCGGCATCAACCCTGCCACTCTTGGCACCTTTTCCTGGTCCACTTTTCCTCCCTGGGTCACACCCTCCCTTCCATCCACTGGGGCCTCTCCACTCATCACAAAACCCAAACCCACCCCAACCTCTTCATCAACCTCCACAACCAAATCAAAGACCAACTCTTAAACTACACCTCCAGCTATACTGATGGCTCCAAGGAAGGCGACAAGACATCTGCTGCTCTCATCCAAGACATCACTTGCAGTAGCAGGCTTCCCAACCACTTGTCCATCTTCTCGGCCAAGGCTAAGGCCATCCTACTCGTCCTCAACTATAGTGAGTCCTCCCCGCTCAGTCACTTTGCCATCTTCTCAAACTCCAAGTCTGTCTTTACTTCTTTACTTAATTTTATGTGGGATAATCTCATGTCCCACCTTCTCCTCTGTAAACTCCTCTCCCCCCTCCCCAGAAAAGGTATTATTTTCTTCTGGATACCCACCCATGTTGTCATCCCTGGCAATGACAGAGCTGAATCAGCCGTTAAGCTTGCCCTCAACTTTTCCCTACCCCCTTTCCTAAAACCCTTTCTGACATCAAATCGCTTATTGCTTCCCTTGTTCGTGACCGCTGGTCAACCTCACGGGACTCCCTCTACAACCATATTTATTCCTTCCTTTCACCCCCCTCCACCTACATTTACCCTTCTTTTTTTTGCACCCCTGCACTTCCTCTTTCAATCTGGCCTCCCCACCTTTCTTCCTCCCACATCCTACTCCATGTACTTCTCTCAGACTCCTCCTATTTTCTTTTCTTCCTACCTCGGGAATGATCTAACCTCTCAGGGACTATTTGACCCCCACTCTTGTGGTGCCGTTAAGCCCTCATCAAAGAAACAAACATCTTTCAATCCGTGTGCACCATCAGTTTATTCTGAGGTAAAAGTTCATTGGTTGAGCATGATTATTCTAAATGTGAGCAAAAAATAAGTAAAAAAGCATTCTTAAAATCTTCCTTTTCAAGTCTTTGACAAATTTTGTAGAAGTGACTCTACTAGTGACATCACAGCCTCACATTCATGGAAAGTCTGCATGTATTTTAATGACATTTTTTGTCTTATAAGTATTGCTAATGTCAAGTCAGCAAATTAGTGAAACACAGTCTCACAAATCACTGTGATTTAGCTCCTAATGAAACAAAATACAAATAAATATTTTAAAGTATTCAAGATGAAATGAAGCTTTTTATAAATTACCTAGATAATTGCAAATAAGATTATTTTAAGTGAACTTACTACATCAGTCATTTTCAAAACAATATATTTACTTCAAATTATAGCTTACCTGACATACTATGAATATGCACTCTCTCAGTTATGTGCTCTATTATTGCACCTTACACCAAACTAAAAACCGCAATTACCATTCCTACTTCACCTTATCACTCACGTCACATCCCATACAACTCATATCTCTCTTGCGCGCTGTTGTGAACAGACGCTTTGTGGCTTCCTAGAGTGTTTTATGAATTTTATTGTGTTTTCTTTCATAATTATTACGCCACGGATTCATGCATTTTAGCACAAATACTGTGGATTTTCAACACCTGATGCTCCGCCATGGAACATGTGGGCTGTTCTAGAAGCCTTGGCCACCACTCCTTTTGAATCGCTTACTACAGCCTCGTTAAAGCATGTCACGCCGGTGTTTTTGTTAGCGGCTGCTTTAGCTAGGCGGTGGAGCGCCTTACATGCGCTGTCTATCAAGAAAGGACACCTTCGTTCTGAAAACGATGGCGTGCGCCTGGTTCCTGATCCCACGTTTCTGGCCAAGAACCAGACGCTGGAATTTCTACCAAAACCGATTTACTTGCCGAAGATCGAGACGTTCTCAGGAGTTGCGGCAGATCGGGTTTGGTGTCCCGTGAGGGCGCTGCGTTGTTATATTAAAGCGACACAGTCTCTCCGGGGACGGCATGACAGACTGTTTATATCCCTGAATAAACTCCATGCCCCTGTATCGGTTGATACGATATCAAGGTGGCTGGCTGGTGGTGGTCATTAAGTTGGACGAGTCTACTTTAGCTCGAAGTGAGGGTAATATCGGGCACATTCAATTCGGGGGATTTCCACCTCGCTGGCACTATTTCGGGGAGTCGACTTTCGGGAAATGATGGCCGCAGCAGTTTGGAAAACAGCACCCACATTCACGACATCCTTCTTGCGAGATGTGTCTTCGGTCGTGGGGTGGTCTGAGCTTCGGCCGTTCGGGCGAGAAGCTCCTCTCACCTGTGATCCAGGGGTTCTGTCTATAGTAAGATTTCTCGTCTTTTGCTTCTTATAGTTTACCTGTCATACTTTGCCGCAGTTAACCCCCCCCCCAGGGGGCAGGACTGTTGCCCACCTTCCCCGCAGAGCGGTGGGAGTCTGTGCATATTTATAGTATGACAGGTAAGCTATAATTTGAAGTAAATCCACCCCACTTACCGTAGTGGGGGTATTTACGAGAATTATACTTACCTGTCATACTTCCCACCCACCTCCCCGGTCAGTCCTGGTTGGCGGTGCGAGAGTATGAGTTGTATGGGATGTGACGTGAGTGATAAGGTGAAGTAGGAATGGTAACTGCGGTTTTTGGTTTGGTGTAAGGTGCGATAATAGAGCACATAACTGAGAGAGTGCATACTTATAGTATGACAGGTAAGTATAATTTTGTAAATACCCATACTACGGTAAGTGGGGTGGTTTGGCATCTTTAAAACTTTATCTCCAGAACTAAACATGTAGAAGTTGTTTCTTCATATATCAGTTGTCTTTTTGTCCTCAATCATGTCTTAACACTAAACTAGTCATGTGCCTAATTTTATGAAATGCTTATTTTTTGTATCATCAAGTAAGTTTTTACTTTTGGTACTAAAAAAACAGACCCTTTGTTAAAATAATGTATTTACTTCAAGTTATACCTTACCTTCCATGCTATAAATATGCAATCTGGTCATATGACCTGATTCCAATGCACTTCTAACTGACCTTAAAAACGTAGTTACCAGCCAGCCCTGACCTCTATATAACCTCTTCTAACCCTCACTCTTTTTCATAACATTGCTGGAACTGGTCAAATTTTCTTTTATAAATTTACCCTTATTCTAACAGTTTTCTTTTTTGTAGCTTCTACCAGGCAGGTTTTTAGGCTGCTCTATCATATCTGGTTCGCCTTTTTAAGTCTTCTGAGGTAAAAAGAGGTAGCCATGGGTCTGGGATTTCTTCGGGCCGACCTACAGGACTTTCCCATGTAGCCTACAGAGAGTGTTTTTGTCTCCATCACTACAAAGCGGGTGGCTAGTTCGAGAGAGTCCCAGTCTCGCGGCGGGTGTTTTTAGGTCCTAGAGCACCAAGTGTGCCTGTTTAGAGGACCCCATTTCCTTAGGTTTAAGTATTTTTCACCCTAGGCCCGCCTTACCACGAGGATAGCCTAGTGTTATACTATGCTTTGTATTAACATGTTAGGATGTCTTCAGTACAGGTTCTTGTATGCATTAGGCCAACTTCTTGTTTCGATGTTTGTTGGCGCATGCGCAAGAGCTTGAAGTCACCACAGAGTGATCGGGGAGTCTGCCTTATTTAGCTCCAAGGAGCTACAGTTTTTACAAGAGTGCCTATATATTCTTTTCGTGAGTTCATATTTCTTGCACACAATTAAGACAAAGTTTTTGATTTATGAGCTTGATATATGGGGCGCTAGAGAGACACTGAGAGGGTCTCCCTGGCATCATATTTTCAGGAGAATTCACCTTTTCTTTTTATCTCTACAGACACCAAGATCACAGTGGTCTGTGATTTCCAAGCTACCCCTCAATTTTAAAGTTTTTACGTTTCATGCTTTTTCTCAGGTTTTTACAATTTCTCAGATAGAAGTTTATCTGTTTATTTTTGTGGTGTACTAAATTGCTGTGGCTTGCCTCACACTATGTTGGACGTCTCCCGCAGTTCCGTCTCGCTCGCATAAGGGTCGTAAGTACATCACTCGTAGGGGAGTTTTTGGTTAAGTATATATATATATATATTTTATATATTTTTACTTTCCTTGTGCCAAGAGCTGATATAAATCATTATGGTCTCTCAGAGTTTTCTACTTACGCCATGACCCACGGCTTGATGCTACTGAGCTGCAGAGGTTTGAGGCAGTAGTCTACTTTGTTAACTTATACTGATTTATTCCCCGGAGGGCCCCAACTTGACGCTACTGAGTTGGAAGGACTGCGGGCTGAGGTTTGTCAGATGTCAGTTATTTCTGAGACTGTTTTGATCAGCTAGGTCAATACTAGTACCCTACTAGCTTATACTGACTTACCCCCTGGAGGGCCCCGACTCAATGCTATTGAGTTGAAAGGACCGCAGGCAGAGGTCTGTAGGACGTAAGTTATTTCTGGGACTATTTTGATCAGCTAAGTGGCATCTGGAGACGTAGCTTAGAATAAACCACACTATACTAGCACCCATATCTCAATGTGACTGAGTCAGTGAGGTGCAGGTAGTTGTGGATAACTCCTTCTCACACCGCCGTGTTGGACCAGTAGGGCCACAAGAGGGGGCATCCTAAGTGAGTTACAAGTAATTCTATGGCTCGCAGTAAAGCCATTGGATTACTTTCACAGGTTGCACAGCTCTGGTGATCGGCTCCATACAGGTCCGTGATATGGCCCTACGAGTACATTGAATGACTCTGTACGAGTCCGGGATACGGCCCTACGGCTCCGGCGATTGGCTCCGTATGGGTCCTTATGGCTCCACGGCTTGGTTTCACGGTGTCAGTGGCTCCGTTCGGGTCAGTGATTGGATGGCTCCGTAGGGGTCAGTGATGTGGCCCTACAGCTCCATACGGGCCTTTTGGCCAGCTCCGTGCGGGTCCATACGGCTCCGTTTCCAAGCTTTACGGGTTCATACGGCTTCAGTGAACAGGTCCGTATGGCTTCATAGTTTTTGAACAGGATAATGTACAACTTACGATAAACCCGGAAGTTGACCCACTACCTATGAAGCTCGGTGACCAGGTGATAAGAAAACAATCTCTACAGGAGGCATAGCATTACATGAGCTATTTTCTTCTTGTTAGGTAATTCCACGACCTTCCAAACTATTCTGGATATACTTTTGCGTTGAACGTGACGTTCCGCTAAACTATAAAAAGATTGGTACGGGCCAACGTACAACGTACGGTAAACCTGGGAGTACCACGGCTTTACTGGCCCATTGAACGGCCCCGTACTGATCCCTATGGCTCCAAGACATGAGGTCACTGAGCCCGTGCCACTGCTTTACTGGTCCACTGAACGGACCTATACGGGTTCATACGGTTCCACAGCTAAACTCTACCGGCCCATACGGCTTCGATGTTCAGTCCCGTACAGGTCCATATGGTATTGTAACTAAACTTTTTTTGGCTCCGGTGAACGGGCCGTTACAGCCCTACAGGACCTACATGGGATAACGTAGAACGTACGGTAAACCTGAAAGTGTACCCACCAGCAGCACAGCTGCGTGGTATAACAGCCAATAGCCATGTGCTACAGAGTTTCACGGCAATTATTCTTACTGGGACGCGTACAGAGAACAGTGGTAGTCCCCCACACGTAGCCATCGGCTACGCAGCTTCGTGGTGAATAGATACAAACGGAATTAACGGTAATGTTGTGAAAAATGTGGTTAATAGAAGTATACTGAGGTAAAGACTCGTATAACATATGTAGTACATTAATGCTATCGTAGATCCAGTAGGTTCATTTTTTTGATAGCTATACCTTTGGGACACTACCGAGTACGGCAGTAGTCCCCTTCCATTAGCCACTAGCTTCATTGCTCCGTGGTGAACAGAGGCAAACTGGGCGGACGGCTCGTAGAACATACATAGCACATTGACATTTTCATAGATCCGTGCGGCTCTATATTACTTAATGGGGACGCGTAATAAGTACGGCGATAGTTCCCTCATGTAGCCACTAGCATCTTAGCTCCATGGTGAATTGATTTTAACGGAGTTAAACATTTTAACGTATAGTATACACAGGACGTTAACACTTTTGTGATTTCAATCCCAGTGATTGAGTTAACAGCTCATACAGTTGACATAGTACGTTAAATTAAACCCCCTTTCAAAACTTAACTCCACATAAGTTAGTTTTTTGACATAGGTGGTCGTGTGATAAACAGTCACACGATCAGGGTAGCTGTTAAAGGCAATGGCGAGTATAGTTTACGCTATATGTTAACACCTTTATAAAGCAGTTTTATGTGGCATGCAGCTTCACAGCTTGTTAGTTAACTATCCGTACAGCGTACGGTATTAGTTTTCTTTACATAAGTAGCCATCGGCTCCGCAATTCGAAGGTTGTTACAACCTTCTGAAATTAACGCCTTATGTTATTAACTTTATACAAGTTATGTTTTTGATATGAGTAGCCAACGGCTACGCAGTTCCGCAACTGCTACAGAGTGTTCTAAGTTGACGGCGCATACATTGTGTTGTCTGTACTTTTTCAACCATGCGGGTCTCTATGACCAGCTATGTTTTACTCATCAGTTTAAATCAGTAAAATTAAACGAGCTTTGCTTGTAGCCAACCTAGACTCACACCAGCAAGTTCTTGCGTCTACGGTGGACACCCGATTAAGGTAGCGAGGAGACAGGTTTTCCTGAATACCTTTCGTGTGGATAGGCTCATGCCCCCTTCTTTTTTTTATGCTGTTATTCTGATGCCAGACTTTAACAGTGAGAGGTGACAAGTGCAGTCACACCTGCCACATTGCTCCTTGATTACCGGGGCTCCACAGCTTTGCTGTTGTAATACTTTTACGGAGTTAACCCCAAGTTGCTAATAACTTTTCAGAGCTAATTGCCTGAAAGATTTTTCCTGCTCAACAGCACTTCTCCCTGTGCGTTTTGCTGACGTTCAGCTTTTCGCTCACTTCTCTCCCTCGCAACTCTCCACAATAGAGCAGATCCCAGAGGAGGGATTGAGAAAGAAGCAGGAAGCACTTATGGAGAGGACAGTTTCCGTCCTTCCCTTACTTCTCACTTCCTTTTTTCCCACCTGAGCCCAGACGTGGACATAGGAAGAATAATAGTGTTAATCCATGGAGAGATGTTTGCTTCCTTCATGGACTCCTTAATATCCAGGCTTATGTCTTGGATTACACAGGCCGTGGAGGAGAGGCTGCTGCCTCCCACTAACCACCGGCCATCAGTGAACGGTGCATACTTTCGACACTCCCAGACTTTGCGAGTCATGGGGGGGACATCGTTGAAATCTTTCTTGGGCTGAAGATGGTCTCACAGAGACCTCTGCCATCCTGGACTTTACACAAGGCCATTTATGGCCGCCGAAAGAGAGAATTCTAGCCGTAAAGGCGATAGCGCTCTCCTCCTCGCATTGTAAACGTCTCTAGCGAGAGACTGGCTGAAGCGCATTGTCCGCTTTGCCAGTCTGGTGAACGTAGTCCCCATGTGCAAGTTTCACACATAGAACCTATGTCCCTTTCTCCTAGATCTTTGGCAGTCCCTTCCAGGACACCTCAGTTTAGTGGTGGTTCAGACACTTCCACCTGTCGTGTGGAGCGAAGTTTCCACCCATCAGACCTTCACCGTCAGTGGTGATGGATATGTCTTGGACCGGGTTGGGAGCCCATTCCATGTGACCCTCAATGACAGGAAGTTGGGAAAGTACTTAGTCTATTTCACAGGCAGTGTGCCAGGCATTTTTACCTCTAGTGCTAAGCAAAGCAGTTCAGATACACGCCGACTTTACACCTTTGTTGTGGTCTCTCTAATTCAGACAGAGAGTAACAGAGTCCAGGAGTTTCTGGAATCCTTCCTCTTGTCTTGACGCACGAATTTCACCAGCTTTTAGGCCACTCACCTCTCGGGCTAAGAGAACATAATCATGGATCTATTGTCTCACCTCAATGGAACTCCTACAGGATGGGCGTGCTTCCCAAAGGTGACCAAAGCGATCTGGACTTCATTCAGCCTCCGGGACATAGGCCAGTCCGTGTCCGTGGATGATCACAAGATATCGATTCTCTGCGTCCTACCTCCTAAACGGTGGGTGTCGGAGTTGACGCATTCACTTTCAAAGGGACTCACTATGTGAGTTACATTTTCCGCCTTTTTGCGTTGGTACCGGGGGTACTAAGCAGGGCAATGTACGACCAGTAGCCCCCATTTGGCTCGGTCAACTGCGGTTTCCTTAGCTGCACATAACTTTTTGCAGGCTTCCCATAGGAGCCTCTGATCAGAAACGACTTTTGTCTCTTTCACGTGCTCCGGCACACTGCACTACAGCCCCAGAGCACTTTGTTTGACTGTGTGGCCGCAGGCTTTTCTGAGGACTTGTTGATCCTTCCCCTTCCAGACTCGATTTAGTCACGGGCTCTAGGATAGCCGTTGCAGCCATCCACCGAGGTTTTTCAGTTGGTTCGACGGTCACTGACTCTCGACCACTGGGGAAATAAACAAACTTTTTTCAGCTTCTTGCGTCCTTGTGGGTCACACAAGTTGTCTTAGGCACATGGGAAAAGTTCTGCCTGAGCCACCCCCCACATGCCCACTTGGGGACTTGACTCATAAATTAAGAATTTTCCGCTTTCTGCAGACTCTACTAAGCGCATAAGTGCTTTTTGTACACCTTTCTCCCCAAAGAAGGTCATTGTCATCTTTCGCCCGGAGCTGGCACTTGTTCTGCCGCTTTCTGCGCCTTCAGACTTACCAGAGAACGGGATGCGGTGCCCCATCTGGCGTCTTCGGAGTTGCTTTGATAAGTGCACAGGCAATGTTCGGCATTACAATTATGTACTTCTTTTCGTTACGGAGATCTTATTGTACTGTGTCGCGAGACTTTTTCCCCCATGGATCGTTTAAAAGCAATCTCTCAAAGTGGTTGGCACTGTTCATGTAACAGCCAGGGTATGCACTCAGGTTCGAGGCATGCCCCTTTTCACAGGATATTTTATGCAGCCATTTGGAAAACGCATGCTGCAGTTATTCCCTTGTGTTTGCTTGACTTACTTTATGAAGAACGTGTTACTCCACTAGCTTTTGTTCTTGTGAAGTTGCGTGCAGATGAATTTTTTCCTCGGTTCAGGAATTCTACAATTTGCTTTAGCTAACACACATTTCGTTTCCAATTGTGTTTATACTGGCCAGTTCCGTCTCGTGGACAAACTCATTGAGTTTTGTTGCATTATTTTAGACACTACTATGATGTTTATATCGTGTTGGAACGCTCTGTCGATTGGCATGTTTTCCGAGTTTCTAACTCGGGTTCATGCGACATTTGCCTCACTTTTTGTTAATGGGTAGTGACATGTTCGGTTTGACTGTCACTAGGAGCAGTTTACTATTTTATTGTAGTTCCTATTTAGAGGTTTTGTCGTCCTTAAGATGATCAGGAATCTAGTCCTTCAAGTAGGATAGAACTAGTGAGAGTATTTGGACCAGCCTGTAGAAAATTGGGCATCGACTTGAACTCCCTTCATTCTGATCCTCGGTTGCAATCTGATTGCATATTTATAGCATGGAAGGTAAGGTATAACTTGAAGTAAATTCACCCCGCTAAGCATAACGTGGATATTTACGAGAGTTATACTTACCTTCCATGCATCCCGGCCCGCCTCCCCTCTTATTCAGTCCTGGGTAGAATGTTAAGGGAGGGATATTAGAGGTATTATGGAGGTCAGGGCTGGGCTGGTATCTTACGTTTTTAAGATCGGTTAGAAGTGCGTTAGAATCAGGTCATGGACCAGATTGCATATTTATAGCATGGAAGGTATTGTATAACTCTCATAAATATCCCCGCTACGCTTAGCGGGGTAAGTTTGAGCTTTAAATCACAAAAAGTGACTTTTCCTAACCTTAATAGCTGTATCTCACTTGTATGTCTTAAATTCCTTTTAGACAGAAAAGTCTTAGTAAGTGTCAGCAACTTATAATCAAATGAATTGTCGTAATAAGTTTTCTTTGTGCAGGTGAAAGTGCTTCTATGTGTTTATATACTACAGTATATCAGTCGCTTAATGTTTTCCAAGAGTTTGGTTGCATGTATGGGCAAAAATGGATGCATGACCTTTTTCCAAGTAGAAACCACAATGCTTCAGTTTTCATTTTGTTGACCTTTGACTTTTACTTTGCCCCTGACCTGTAGTTTTTGACCCTTTCCCTCCCTTTACAGCATGCCAGTGCAATGGACACAGTATTTGCTCTGATGGTGAAACCTGTGATGCTTGTCAAGACTACACTGAAGGTGCGGCTCAATTTACTTATTTTTGTTCATTTTGTTACCTTTGACAAAATCTTCTGTTGCAATTTTAGTATTTTTTTTTTAGAGCTTTTAACCTCTTAAATTTAAACTTCGGGTATTAAGCATCTCTGCTGCTGCCTTGATCAGTTTTCTGGATTTGTTAAAATTGGTTTGGATTTGTAACAATTATAGTTGAGGTCCCTATGTAGGGTCTTATTGTAATATTTTGCAAATTTGGTTTTTTCACATCAAATAATACAATGACACTCAAATTAGTGTTGTGATTCTTTAGCATTTGAGAGTATTAATGTTATCTCCAGACATGCATATAAGCTGTTAAACAAAACACAAGTTAGTTTGCAAGTACACATACTGGCCATTTAAATCAATATTATATAAATGGTGTTTTAAGAATTCTAGATATAAAATTGAGTATCAAAGGTAGCAGCATCAAAAGTTGAGGTCAAGACATTTAAATTCTGTCAATTCTTTTTCATCTTTAAAGCTTTGTTTTGAATAGATACCTGAATTTAGATTAGATTTGCCTGAAAATGTTGAACCTACACTGTAGCTCTTGGTCCCTCGTTCCTTACTTTTGGTAACTGATTACGGATGAAAAGTGGTACTTGCAGGATAATTCTTTAATTCATTAACATTTTGGCAAATGTTGGTTATAGCAGGTAGGGCAGGATGACATTTTCTTGGGCATAGTACGTGGTAGGTAGATTAATTGTGTTTATATTTGCACCCTGGCCCTACCCTTTTCCTCCTTAAATGTAATACATGTCTCCTTAGAGTATACCTTTGTTACATGTTTTTGATTGTCACAACTTGTATGGTTTTCATGTGTTTTGTAAATGTTATTCTATATTCTTTGAACTTTGATTAGCCACAAGTATAAACTACAGATGCTTTTGATATAATTTAAAGACATTCTGTTCAGAATTTAAAAATCTTTTTGGGGAATATAAAATCTCTACCTATCTGTATGCCTTTAAAGATCTCTCAGATTACTTGCGGTTGATGATCTTTGCAGATAATGATCTTTTCGTATTTTTTAGGTGATAACTGTGAAACATGTCAGCTGGGTTTCCATGGTGTTCCCTTGAACGGGAATAACTGCAGTAGTTGCGAGTGCAATGGTCATGCAGATATATGCGAACAAAACCAAATGGATAGTGTTTGTTATTGTGTCACTAAGGGGATTGTGGGTGATACATGTGACCGGTGAGTATTGTTAAGAATATTGTGATAGATAGTTCATTGATATGTTGTAAGCTTTTGGGATGTGTGGATAAAGTCTTGCTGCAGTGTATTTTCAAGTTTTTACAAGTGTTGTCGAAGTTGGTTAAAATTTTCCAAGCAAGGAATCATTCTTGAATGGTTGTTTTAAAAAAATTGATGAACACGGAGACCTCTAAGACTAAGCATGAATTTAAATCTTTCAAGGGGGGAAACATCTAACACATTCATATTTATCTTCAAGTTGGTCAAATGTAGAGGTATAATTTATTCATTGTTATGGCTATGAAATCTCTCAACTCTTAACATTTTTGGCAATTTAGGGAAATTAGATGGATGCATTTGGCAGGGCTCCCGGTAAACCTTTAAAAACCTTTAAAACCTTTAAAAACCTTTTTTGACAAATTGAACCTTTATTCCTTTCAAAATAACCTTTAAAACTTAAAAAACCTTTATTTTCAAAGTTACGTAAGGTAAATGATTCGAGTGCCTAGGTTTTAGCTTCATAGGTAAGTATACACATCCATTTAATAGCATATCTGTTCTCAACACACATTTAAAAAGTAGCAGGACCAAAATAAAATGTCCAACTTCACGTAAGTAATGGACTTTTGGCACCACCAACTGCCTTCTGCCCCAGAATATGCTCATTGTATGAAAATTTATTCCATGAGTTAAACCTTTTTATTTATATCCAATTCTTTTAAAACCTTTATTTCAACTTTTCCAATCTTTAAAAAAACCTTCATTTCAAAAAAGAGTCACTGGGAGGCCTGATTTGGGCTAAAAAGTTATAATAAGAAAATCCATAAGGAAACTTATTAAGCAGCACTCTTGCCCTTGTAGATGTTATACATCTATGCAGGTTTTGCAAATTGTTTGACATCCATGGTCTATTGGTCATATCATCAGCCCGGCAAGCTAGAAGTTCCGGGTTCAGTCCCTGTGGGTCTTCATTTCACGAGTGCTTCACAACTGCCTAATCAAACAGCCCTGGACATCTCTCTATAACCTTAGCTGTTGAGAAAGGAATGTATAATACCCAGCCTACCTATCTACCTGTTTGACATTGTAAATATAAACCTATACCCCGTATTTTCTCTAATAAACGCCCCTCTAATAAACGCGCCCCGCTGTTTTTCATACTTTCAGGATGTAACAACGTACGTTTAACTTACCGAATGTGACTTGAAAAGGCTGTAAGTCGAACGTAATTAAGCAGAAAATATGCAAAGAGTTTATTCCATTAATAATCCATGCACAATAATGCTAAAAACACAAAAATCACTTAAAGAAACTAATACCATAGGCCTAAAAGGAATTGCAGTTCTTTTGTAAGTTACATTTTTTTCTTCATACTTTACCCTCGAATAAACGCCCCCCTGTTTTCCAAATGCAACGCCCCGGGGGCATTTTTAGAGAAAATACGGTACCTGTTTGACATTAGAAATATAAAAAAAATGACATTTTGTTATTTTCTCCGCCACAGATGTGATTCTTCTTCCAGCTATTATGGAGATCCTACGAATGGAGGAACATGTTTCTGTATGTTAAATAATCCTTTCAAAGCTCTTTTTTTTTTATAGTAATTTCTTCTTTACTTTTGCATATGACGTAATCCTTTAATAGTGTACAGCAAAATAATTTTTTCATAATTCAAAACAATCAAGGACTTAAAATAGCAGAAGCCATAAAGATGGTTTCGATGCCTAAAAATGAGATGACAATACGGAATTACATAGCATATATGACAAGGTTCCAACGGTTTAAAGACAGCGGAATTGTTTTTATAACAAAGTAAAAATGAAAGTTTAAAGGAAATAAAGAAAGCATCCTATAAAGGATGACGTCACTTAGAAATTTCATATGTACGGTGATATACAATTTGATATTTACATAGTAATTCTTCATTTCTATGATCATGCAAGCTTTTTGTGAGTCTTCTGATTAGTATTCGACACACCACTTTCATTGTTAATTGATTCATATCATTCATATCTCCTGTACTATTTTTCAGATTGTTTCCAGATTTTAAGTCTGAAAACTTAAATGTTTTTAAAAATTGCTTTAAGTTATTTCCATGTGTAAAAGTCATTTTTGATATACACTTGTTTGAATGCATTTATGTTGACCCCTTAAATTCCATGAAACATGACTAAAAGTGGTCACACTATAACTAAAAGCTGCTCATTTCACAAATAATTGAACAATTTCAAGTTTGTCTTTCTTGAGGGATAAAGAATGATAAAATATTGTGTAAAAAATTCATCAAAATGTACTCATGTACAGTCAAGGGAAGTGAGGAGTTTTAGTGATAGCCACAAGTTTGATGTTAGAAAGTACATTTTGAATTTTGTATGTAGGTCTCATTTAAGGTAGAAACAGTTGACATCACAAGAAGTTATTATGTCTTATTTTATTGATTCACAATCTTCTGCTTAGCTTCCATCAATCATGTCTCAAAATATTACTGAAGCCTTTTAGCAAATTTTAATCACCTTTGTAATAAGACCAAAAAGTTGGTATGAGCAAAACAAAGCAAAAATCTCCTTTGGTGTGTAGCTTTTGTTCTTGGAGAATTCAAATAGAGAACAGACCTCAATTAGACATGAAGAAGACAGTCATTTTCTTTGTAACAGCCCATACATAAGCCAGTCGTAATTCCTGAACATTGAAAAATGAACTACTCGTATCTGCTTTTAAGATCCATACCAATCCTCATGCTACACGTTTTCTCAAATGTTTTCAACATTTGCCCTTTCATGATGTAATTTAACCTCTCTGACATGATCTTTGCTTTTGAATTACTGAAAAATCTCTTCAGTTAATTAATTAATCAATCAATCATTCACCTCAAAAGTACCAAATTTGTTTAAATATCATGTCATACATCAACACAACAAGTAAATAGATAGAATTATTTGAAAATTGATAACTGGCCATTTTCTCAAAAGTTGAGAAAAATAAAAAGTTTTTAGTTTGAGATGTATTGTCAATTCTTTGTGACACTCCAGGTTGTGAGATTTCTGACTATCATGATAAGAAATTCACCCTTCTGCCATTTTCAAACCACCTTCTTCTAAAAATAGAATTGGAACTTTACCAAAGTCCTATTGGAGTAATCTTGGTGTCATTTTAAAGTACTCAGATATTTCTTTCACAAAATGTAACTTTTTATAGGGGTCATAGTACAGCATTTTGAGAAGAGTAGCTTTAAATCTTATAATAACTTTAAGATCACATTTTTGCTTCAAAATGAAACATGCAAATCCTAAGAATATGAAATTGATTTCTGCTTTAATTTTTATTATCCCAACCTGCAATCTTTTGTTCTGGAGAAATTTCTTCAAAATTTCATGAATTTCTGCCTTTTATGCCAATATTTTGTAAAAGATTTGCATGCAGATTTTGGGGGTGTTTTTTCTTCTATTCCCTACATCTGAAATTTTTCATATGATAAAAATAGCTTTGAAAATAAGATACAAATTAGAATATGAATTGAAAAATATAAAAAGTAAAGAAATGGACATGTAGGGCTCAGGTGTAAAAGTGACATCTAAAAGAAATATAAATCAAGGTGCATGAATTTAATTATAAATCAATTGAGCTATAGCATGATCTAGCTAGAAAGTTAATTAGGGTCAGTGTTATATGATGGAACCGAACTAAATTTGTTTAAGTTCAGCTAAGTAGTTACAATTTGAATTTTTACTGTGTGAAATTGTTTTGTATTGTACTCCGGTAATTTCTATACTAAGAAGAACCTGTTTGTGATTATATTCATATTTAAGAATTGGAAGGTATATTACTTCAAAAAATTAAATATTATTTCATGAATGAATATTGAGATAAAATGATCTAGGGAAATAGTCAAGGTGCTGTAGTTTAATTTAAAATGTGATGAATATAATTTAATTCACACAAGACTTTACAAGTAGGTTTGGTAATCCGCTTTTTGAATAAAAAAATGAGAGATAATCGAAAGTTCGCAGAAAATGAAATTATCATAAAGGATAGAAACCATATTTTGTAGAATAGAATCTCCCGAAATCATTACCATGTCTTTGTCTTTTACAATCATGTAATATTCCGCAGCCTATACATTTCATGCTATGTATATGCTTCATCATGCTCTCATATCTTCATTCTCAATTTTTACACACACGTAGATCCAATAATTGTAAACCATAAATATTTATTCAACTACTCGGAAGCAGAAGTCGTTAATATCACCAAGGAAAATCTATTGATTAGACCGAATGGTACACATGGTGACATAAATTTTGAGTTGATGGAGCTTTCCGAGGCGGTGACCATTACAATTTCCTATACAGCCAGTGAGTTGGATTTTTCTTTGTCTACTTTTTTGTTTATCTTGGACGTGCTTCGTTTATCTTCTTATCCAGATGGACTTCAAATGAATTATAAGTACACCTTTGATTTCTCTGATGCGGATGAAAAGAATTTGACATCAGTCAACCTCATGATGTCTCCTGAGGATGAACGGCGCGACATCGAGTTTTTATTGACTGTCTTGGAGCCAGTAGACCTGACTATTACAGTCAAATCATGTGAGTTTGAATGTGTTTGGAAGCTCACAAAGAAATGAGAGCTCGTTTGTTGCTGTGTGTGGTTCTCCTTGCTTTTTTGAACATTTTGTGTGCATTACCCAAGGTGTTCGAAATAGATTAGTGGAAATTATATCATTGAGGCCTTTTTCTTACTAATTTAACATGCGTTTCTTAAAAAAAAAAAAAAAAACTTCTTCTCTTCACTTTGTCGCAAAGAATTAGTGGCACCCAGAGGCAACCTGTACCAATAATTCTTTAGAATTTATTGAATGTCATAAAAAAGTAAAAAAATCCCATCGGAATCCATTTGAAATTGACCTTCTCAGAGCTATTAATTTTAGGCTTAATTTGATACTAAAATGAAATGATCTAAGAAAAGCTCTCGAGTTTCTAATGTAAGTTTTTGCGATTGTTCACCAAATTAATGGCAAAGTAGTTGACTAGGAGAAATTTTCTGAATGGAAGCATCCTGTAAGTCTTCTTTAGTTGAATTTGAGGAACAAAATTTAAAAAGAATATGCCTTAAGAATTGAGGCTGTCTTCTGCCTACTAATTAATTTTACATTTTACAATTAATTTCACATTTTTATCCACCATTTATCTTTAAAATCTGACACCCTTTTTTCCCCTTCGTAAATTTTCATTCTCCCCATGTAACAGGATAAAAAGAGAAACTTGGTGCTCCAAAGGCTAGCGGTACTTCTTCAGTTTAGTCTCATTACAAAATGTTCAAATACATGATGGTAAAGACTACAGATTCAAACACTGTAATTTCAAGGATGCCAAGATATGCAAAGCTATGTATACTTCAAAAATATCAGGAAAGTGGAATAAAAAGGAGAAAATTTAAGTAAATAAACTTTCAAAGAATTCTAAGACTTCTTTTCAGAATTTTATGAAACTACGAAAAGTGTCACTTGTACAACCTTAAAATTGCCTTGCGTCTATTAACATCCTCCTAGGCACACAAGGTAAATAACATTTGTAATATTAATACCTCATATTTTAACCATGTATGCACATAACATAAAGCTTGAGTGGTGTGTAAGGTTTATTAATAGTGTACAGATAGCTTTTCTCCTGCCGTGCAATTCAGTTGCACCCTTTAACCTCTCCGGCACTACAAGTCTCATTAATCAATAAAACAATCTAACAGAGTTTTTTTCTTTTCTGTAGGAAAGAGTTTAGAACAAGAGATTTTTGCAGAGTAGCAAAATATAGATTTTGCAGTTGCAGGGAGTTCTATAAGGGATTCAGTACATTTAGTGTGTTTGTGGGGGAGGGGGATCAATAAGCAGGGGTGTAGCCAGCTTTTCGGATTGGGGTGGTCATCAAGGGAACTGTGTTGCTTATCATTTGTTTCCAGATGTTATTGCTGTCATTCTGTTAGATCATCAGTTCTAAAAACACAAATTTGTTTAGTTTTACCTGCATGGAGATATTTTATTGCTTGGCATATCTTATCAAATACTTCAGTGTTAGGATTGATTTTATTTTTAAAGATAAATGTTAAGGCGGAGTGTTTATATACACATTAAATGCACTGCGCAAAGGACTTTTGCACAAGTAGAATGGCCGGCCTTAGGAGGGCCATACGCGAGTGCCATGTCCTTTGAACAATGCATTAAATGTGTATATAAACACGATGCCTAAACATTATTAATCTTTTTATGAAAAAATTGTATTAGATTGTTTAAAATTCATGAAAAACGACTGAAAAATGTATTTATTACTTTTCTGCTTTATTAAAACATTCACCTGTTCTAAAAATGGAATGAGCCAAATAATCAGGGTCGTGCATTACCAGGGTTTAATGCACAGGTCATTACAATGCAAATACTCAATACAAATTTTATACAACAACTTATGGATGCAATGGTTGATTACTTTGTAAATTTGCAACAAACTTTGAAAGGGTGTTATTTTTCACCAAACCCTGAAAGGCTTTTATCTTACACCAAACTCTGAAAGGCTTTTATTTTTCATTAAACCCTGAAAGGCTTTTATCTTTCACCAAACTCTGAAAGGCTTTTATCTTTCACCAAACTCCAAAAGGCTTTTATCTTTTACCAAACTCTGAAAGGGTTTTATCTTTCACCAACCTCTGAAAGGGTTTTACCTTTCACCAAACCATGAAAGGTTTTTATCTTTTACCAAACTCTGAAAGGCTTTTATCTTTCACCAAACTCTGAAAGGCTTTTATCTTTCACCAAACTCTGAAAGGCTTTTATCTTTTACCAAACTCTGAAAGGGTTTTATCTTTCACCAAACCCTGAAAGGCTTTTAATTTTCACCAAACTCTGAAAGGCTTTTAATTTTCACCAAACTCTGAAGGGGTTTTATTTTTCACCAAACCCTGAAAGGCTTTTATCTTTCACCAAACTCTGATAGGCTTTTATCCTTCACCAAACCCTGAAAGGCTTTTATCTTTCACCAAACTCTGAAAAGCTTTTATCTTTCACCAAACCCTGAAAGGCTTTTATCTTTCACCAAACTTTGAAAGGGTTTTATCTTTTACCAAACTCTGAAAGGGTTTTATCTTTTACCAAACTCTGAAAGGCTTTTATTTTTCACCAAACCCTGAAAGGCTTTTAATTTTCATCAAACTCTGAAAGGTTTTTATCTTTTAGTGTTCAATCTATCAATCAAATTTTCTAACTGATAGTTTTTTTTTGTTTTTTTTCTGTAGAATAGTTAAGAACAATGTATTTTTTTTAATAGTAAAAATATGAATAGATTTGCAGGGAGTTATATTATTTACCCTATCATCTTTTTTTTTATCAGTCATTAGTGTTTTTACCTGCATGGAGATATTTCATTGCTTGGGATATCTTATAAATACCTCAGTGCCAGTCTTAGATTACCGTTTGTATCCTTAGCATTTACTTTGTTGAGATTTGATACTTAACGCGATGAGTTTTTATTTCATTTGATATATGAGTTACCATCCCTTGTGTATCCTTATATGTATTAAATGGTTGCTCTTTATCTGTTTAACATTAAAATATTGATTATTGGGAATCATACTTTGCCTATTATTTTCATAGGGCCACTTTAACCTATGTATGTGTGAAAACCTCTTCATGAAAGGAAAGTGCATGAACATCAAATTTCTTACCCATGTTTGTGTATCATATTAATTTATGCCCTTCATATAGCAGTTGAAACACAAAAAATACTGTAGGAAAATAGCAAGTCTGTCTTATATAAAAGAGGACTTCAAAAGAAACAGAATTGTAAAGAAAGCATTCAAAAATCTTATTCCGTTAAGGAGATATCAAAGTTTAAAGTTTGGTATCATTTGTGTAGAAACGACTGAAATCTGATTACTATTGATGTCATAGCCTCAGATTCCTCAAGGTCTTTATGTATCCTATCATATTTTGTCCTGCAATTTTGTGGCTTAAAAACCATGGGATATGTCAAAAAAGTAGTAAAACTGAAGCTAGGATGAAGGGTATTTATAATATACCACCTAAAGAAAGTTTGAGCAAAAATGATTTAGAAAATGAAAAAATTAAATAAACTTTCGTAAAAAATAAAAAAAAAGATGAAGACACCAATTCAATACCATAGTAGACTTGGTACACCAGTCATTTCTACACAGATAAGACAACTTTAAACTTGGATATCTCCTTAATGGAATAAGATTGTTGAACGCTTTCTTCACCATTTTGTTTCTTTTGAAGTCCTCTTTCATGTGCAATGGACATGCTTGACCACTGGATTAATCGTTTAAGTGTACCTATTATCTTTATTCACTTGGTTTTCTGGAACACTTTGTAAATTAACATGTATCTTTTTTTTAAATATGTATGTTTTTCTTTGGAGTTTAAGGTACAGGGGCATGTGGGCAAAGCATGTTATTCCCTATATCATGTAAAATAGGAATGTTTCAATAATTTAGAAAGAGGCAATTCATTCTCAAAGAAGTACATAAAAATTGCCTTGAATCTTTAAATATGATATTACTGTATAGACCTTTTTAAACTGAGTTTAGCCGAATGTGATTTCTTCAGTACTTTGACCAATCAATTGCTGGGGGAACTTTTCCTTTGTTTCTCAAACAATCAGGTGCAGGTTTGAGGGAAGAAATGTAAGCAGCAATACGCGCACGTATTTCCTTCCTGTATATTGCATGTATGATATGTGTGCTTGAAAACATTTGTTCATACGCTTAGTCCCATACCGTGTGTGAATTGTGCAGGTGGCCAAGATTTCTCCAGTATTTTATTGGTCAATAAGATTCCTCCAGTATACGATTTGTTCATTATGGACACGGTCATGTGACATTAGTTAGATTAGTTATCCGGGAAATTGCCGATTCAGATTTGAAAAGGTCTATTCTGCGAGGTTACTTTTTAACACACTGGGGAAATCTTGAAATGTACTAACTCCAAAACAAAGTAAGATATCAACATGGCTATTACACCACTTTGTTTCTTAATAGTGTATCATATATATGAATATGAAATTCAGGGGAATATTCCTTCAAGCTGACTAACATGTGGGCTGGCTTTCACATCTCTTGTGATAAAGTTGTTGTTTATCCCATATTGTTGCCCCTGTGTGTATCTCCAACTTGAATAGCAACTCATGCTTGTATTCTCTCTGCTTTCAGACTACATTGATGGTGAGGAGATTATCATCAATAAGACACATGTGAGTCTCACCTTCAGATACCGGTTCTCTCGCTACGACTACGATTTCAGACCTGCCGCAAATACAACCTTCTACATTTACATCTCAAACTTTACAACTCCATTTTGGTTCCAGGTAATTTGTCTTTATGGTTTTCTTTTCAATGTTTGTTTTTTTGGTGAGCACGAGAGGCATAATGCGAACCTATGTACTGGCGATTCCAGCCGTCCACAGTTTTTCCTGAGATTTCCTCAGAAATGATAAGGTTTTTTGAGAATTCTTTAGAAAATGTTAACAGTTTTTTCAGAGTTTCTCAGAAAAAGTATAAATTTCTTCAGATATCCTAATTGAAGGTTAATTTTTTAGAGACACTTAAGACAGAATTAAAGACTAGTTTCCTTAAAAAGTCTACAAAACATTTGATATTTCCTAGAAGATTACTGTAAAATAAAATAATTTTCCAATATTCTTCAGAGATCCTCAAACATCTCTCTCGTAGCACTGGAGATTTAAAATCCTTAATATTCTTCAAAATATTTGGGCACCAACGGTTGTATCAGGCATGATTATTAAACTCCGCCTTCATTATTGTGGCCATTTGCATAATGTTGCTATAGTATATGAACTGACCAGACTTTTGATTTAGTATGCTCTGTCAAGGAGTGTGACAGGATGTGACTGCATATGGAGATAGGGAGGGATGCCATGTGGGACATGGATGGGGGTCATGCGGGACATATGACATAATATATACCATGTGGTATACACCAAAGGCTATATCAGGCATGATTATTTGACTCCGCCTTTTTCCTTATTCAACAACTCATTTGCAAATAAGTTTTATTTGCAAATAAGTTTTATATGAACTGACACTTTCATACATAGTATGCTCAATCAGGGACTAATAGCTAGGACGAGACTTTTTATGGAGCCTATGGGATGCCATGTGAGACATGGGGTGGAATGCCATGTGGGACATGGGGTGGGATGCCATGTGAGACATGGGGTGGGATGCCATGTGGGACATAGGGTGGGATGCCATGTGGGACATGGGGTTGGATACCATGTGGGACATGGGGTGGGATGCCATGTGGGACATGGGGTGGGATGCCATGTGGGACATGGGGTGGGATGTCATGTGGGACATGGGGTTGGATGCCATGTGGGACATGGGGTGGGATGCCATGTGGGACATGGGGTGGGATGCCATGTGGGACATGGGGTGGGATGCCATGAGTAACACAGAGTGTTGACATAGGTTGAGATAATATGTGTGACATAGGGTAGGAGGGTATGTGGGACATGGGTTAAGAGGCCATGGGGACATGGCATGTGATGCAATGTGGGACATAAAGTAGGATGTCATTGGGAGGGATACCATGTGGAACATATGGTGGGGTATAAGGTGGTATGCCATGTGGAACATCAGGTGGGAAGCCACTGATGTGGGACATATGGTGGGATGCCATGGGGGACATAGGGAGAGATGCATTTCCATTTTTAACATCCAGCTAAGTTCATTCTCTTAAATTGCACCATTTGTTCTTTTTAAATCTTTTCCAATATGAATTTACTTCTCTAGCACTTTTGTGGTTTCAATCAACCAATAAGTAAAGGTAGTAAATACCTTGAGCAACTGATACCAATTTTGTGTGAGACAACTAGAATGACAGTTCTGATTAATCATTTAAAAAAAAAAATTCACAACAGCCATGTAGGAACTAGCCATCCAAGGCAATTTCCTTGGGAGTGATTCAGATTTATTGTTAGTAGCTGGTAGCTAAAGTAAAAGCATGTTTTTCTCAAGGATATTCAAACACACGTTTCATGCACGTGATTGTGCTGAAACCCCTCAAATTAATTATGATATTTCTTATTAATTCTTATATAACTTTTTAACGACACAAGTATTAAATTTAGACCTGTGCTATTTCCAAACTCCCTTGACTCACTTTTCAACGGAGAGCTCTTGTAATATACGATACATTGTGTATAGATATTGTTATGATCAAAGTCACAGATCATTTTTAGAATTACATCATGTTTGATACATCTTTAGTGGAACTGAAACTTGCCCAGCACAAATATGTAGTTTTTCCATCAAAAACGTTTAAAAAATAATTTGTATTTTACATTCCACAGCCTGTTCTTCATGTTTAAAATATTTTACGTCTCAGTAATTGTGATATTTTAATAATAAGTTTTTATTGTATTGGATAAGATAGTTCAAATGAGATGAATTGTTTTTTGATCAAATACAGATCCAACAGATGAACCAGAGTACAGCAGTGATATTTGCAATTGCTGTGCACAATACTTTCACAATATTTTGCATTGAAGTTTGTTTGTTATTTCTTATCAAAGTGATTATATTCATTTCGTTTTTTCACATTTTGAAGTTAAAACCACTTTCTTTCAGAAAATAGGAGTGAGCTTATCTAATGTCAACAAGTGAGAAGCAGTCTGCACCATTAAAGCATTGTATTTGTCTCCATACAGTTTAAGCATTACTTCAATGAAATTACCATTAAGATATTGTGATATGCATGTTGGTCATTCAAACTAACATCAAATTTATGTCAGCTTACGAGTGCCCACTTTACCAGTTTCCTCCTTGACTGGTGAAGTGTACACTGGGATGCACTATCAAGTCTCTTCTTTTGACGTGACTTAGTTTTGGAAGCCTTGGCTGCTTCTGATGTATTATATGGTGGAATATAGCTTATATAAATGTCTGTGGTTTAGTCTTGTAACTTAAGTTTGTCTACAGAACCTTAAGCATAATATTTCCTGCGCATTGTGATTGCCTTGAATGTATTTGTAACACATTGCTTTTTAAATCATAATACTGCATGTGTTCCCAATCACTAAACCTGACATGCATTCTTAAAGCTTTTGACTTATGAATTACTCATCATTTTTGTATATTAAATGACTTGTAAATTTTTCTCACTTCAATATGGAGCTATCGCTGACCGCATCAATAACTTTTCCCGTAACTACTACTCAACAGTCTACGATGCCACCAGAGTATGTCACAGGCCTATATATCTTCAATTTCGGTATTGTGCTTGTTACTCTGAGTATTATTCCATTAGTTGTACATCTTGTTTATAAATTTCGTCGGGCTGTCCATCGTTTCCAGTTGGGACAGGTAGGACTTCAGTCGGCCCCTTAAAAAATAAAGACAATATTTCACTATCCTTACCTTTTTGCCTGAATGAACACTTTGAAGTGCCATTTATTTGAAAATAATTTTCATCAAAATGAATATAAGGAAGCATATTAGCTGGAAAGCATTTAGATGTAAATTTTGGTTGAAAAAAGGATTGAATGAGTGATTCCATAAATGAGAGAGGGTTTGAATTTGTTCATTCATGGGAAAAGGTCTCGTACTACCCAAGCTAAAGGGATACTCTTTTTTTACCAAGCTGCTTACTTTGAACTTCTATTTTTCCTGTTTCGGTTAAACTGTATCCACATTATGACCTCTGCTCTGACCTTTGGCCTCCTGTAATAATCCACATCTTCAAGCTGAATCTTAATTTCTGAGGATGTACCGAACTATTACTCTCTATTTTGTAATCCAAGCTGTATCATCAAGAAGCTGTTCACTGTGAAGATGCATGTGAATCTATTGTAAATGCTTCCTTCAAATTTCACAGCAATTTTGCAAAAAGATGGGTTCTGTCAATTGTAATCATTCTTGCTAGTTGTTGTAAAACAAGGCATAAGTTAATCTTAAGATTCCAAGGATGCTTAAAAGTTTTTGTGAAATGTCGTAAGTCTTGACATGCCAACTATGTGATGTGCAAACATTAAAATTAAAGATTGGACCTGGATCTTTTAATCAGCAGATTAGTTTAGGAACTTGATTTATACACACAAATGATGAAAGTAATAAAAAATGCAAAAGTGTCATAAACCAATTCAAGTTTAAGGAGCAAAGTATTATTTGCAAATAAAAATGGTGGCCAATTGGATTTCGAAAGATGTTCGAGGAGGATTATAAGTGAATTATAGTATGTTATTTTGCACATATTCCTGGACCTATCCTGAAAAAAATCAGCTTGTTACCAGCTATTTGCGGGTTTGGGCCATTTTTGCTCTAATGCCCTTGGACTTAGGTAAAGATGTGCATGCATGTGGTTTGCAATTCTGACAATAGCACTGATATATACCCTCTGTCCATCTGCATCAAGTATCAAAATAATAACATTTGTGGAAATCGTTTAGCCCAATGAACTAGATATAATGTGATTTCTTGGTTACATGTCTTTCCTTTATGAGAAGAATGATTGTTTATATTGGCAAGAGATTTGGGCAGTGGTGTTTAGATGAAATCCGATGTATAGAGAGGGAGATATGCTAGATTAAAGACCCCAAATTAGAATGGGGATAAAGCACTAACGTTGTGAACCATAATATTTCGATATAGATAAGTTGTTAATGGTAACAGATAAATGTTTAACCTATGTCAATACTCATTGTAGTGAGATCTTTGGATCTTTAAAGAAAATGCATTTGACCAAATTCAAAGGAAGAGTCTCTCTCTAATAATTTAAGAATGCTTGAAGATGGGGGTGACATGGAATAGATGCTCCTTATTTTTCTCAATCATTTTGTATTTTGTTTTTGCTTACACATCTTAGCTAATACAAGCTTGAGTCCAAAACTACTGCTACCATCTTTTTAAAAATAATTCACTAGTTTAACAATAACACAACTCTTATGCTAATCAGCAAACGATGCAAATCGGTGCTTAAAGCTCCCTCATTTACATCTAACCTTAAGAAATATCGGTCAGTCTTACAATCTTTGGAAAAGGTAGGTCCACATGTGTGCATCTTACTATCTGCTTCAAGGACTCTGATGACAGCCTAGTAATAGCCATAGAGGCAACATATTTGATGAAGTACTGAAAATCGTAGTTGTACTGAACATAGCCACAAATCCTGCTAAAATTGGTTAAAAATTAACCATTTAACAACTTAAAAAAAATAATTTGTAGGCGTAGTTCAAGAAAAACTGTACTTGTGGTTTCATGGGTTGAATATCTTTCCATTCTGTTATTTATATGTAACCTTTGTTTACCACAGCAGTTTGAAGGAATCCAGCTTTATCTAAATTATTTAAACACAAAATATACATATCTTAGCCATTTCGTTTTACTAGGTCGTGCATTTTACATATAATAGGAACTCTTGGAACTTCAAGTAAGCAAAATGTATCTTTCCATTCTGTTATTTATATGTAACCTTTGTTTACCACAGCAGTTTGAAGAAATCCAGCTTTATCTAAATTATTTAAACACAAAATATACATATCTTAGCCATTTCGTTTTACTAGGTTGTGCATTTTACATATAATAGGAACTCTTGGAACTTCAAGTAAGCAAAATGTATCGTTCCATTCTGTTATTTATATGTAACCTTTGTTTACCACAGCAGTTTGAAGAAATCCAGCTTTATCTAAATTATTTAAACACAAAATATACAATCTTAGCCATTTCGTTTTACTAGGTCGTGCATTTTATATAATAGGAACTTTGGAACTTCAAGCAAAATGTATTTCCATTCTGTTATTTATATGTAACCTTTGTTTACCACAGCAGTTTGAAGAAATCCAGCATTTTATTTAAACACAAAATATAATTCTTAGATTTTACATATAATTAGAACTCTTGGAACTTCAAGTAAGCAAAATGTAAGGTTATTTTATTCTGAACTTGAAGTCATGCAAGTAAGTTACCCCTAGATTGCATCTTCAAACAGCTCCTGCTCCTCCTCCTCTTCCACCTTCCCCCCCTCTACTTTGTTTTTTCACCCATGCACTTCTTCTCTCGATCTCAGTTTTCTGACTTTTAGTTCTTGTATTTCTCTCATTCTCCCCCTGTTTTTTTTCCCTTTCTACCTCTAGAATGATCTAACCTTTCAAGCACAATTTGATCCTCATTGTCGTGGTGCCGTTAAGCCCTCATCAAACAAACAAACTGCTCTTAATATAACATTACTGAAATACAAAACCTGAAACAGCGTAGTAATCATTCCCCTAAAACTTTTACTTTTTTCATGTAAAACGCTTTGTCATGAAAGGATACATATTCTTTCGTAGCAAATATAAAGTATTGAAAATTATTCAAGAGTAAATATGCTTTAGAGTAGTTTGTGAACTTTAACATCTGCTTTCTATTGATATTATCTTATGTTTGGTCTCCATGCTTGTGGCTCATGCTTTGTCTTTTCACACTAGTACTCATCACCATCATCACTCTAACCCCTAACATGTAGTCTTGAACAACCACAACTCCAAACTGAACCATTTTTCTTCTTTTGATCAAGCTGGGCAGCGGAGGGGGAAAGGGAGGGCAAAATATGCCGAAATGCGACCCCTCTACAGCTCTCTTATGTCACCCATAATCAACCCAATTTGGCAACATTTCTAGAAAATTAAAGATGACTCCTGAAAATGGAAGGAAATTTCCTGAAAAGTGAAAAAAATAAAAATACAAAAAGCCAAAAAATTGAAGACAAAGTTCCCAAACAATTAAAGAAAATTAAAGAAATTTTCCTGAAAACAGAAAATTGCCTAAAAATCAAAGAAAATTGCCCCAAAATTGAAAATGAAGGAAACTGAAAAAAAATCCCGAAAATTTAGAAATGTTCCTAAAAATTCAAGAAATTATCTGAAAATTCCAAGATATTTTCTGAAAAGTGAAAACTTTATTTTACTAGGAACAAAGTCATAAACAAAATAGGGCAATATTTAACTATATATATTTATTTTTCCCAGTTTTATTTGCCTAAAATGTATAGCATATTGTATATATGGTATATCCCGCTACTTATACAAATTACCCCCACTGAATACACCACTGAGGAGAACTTGGTAAAGAAGCAAGGGATTTGACTCTTTGGTCCCTAGAACAA
The DNA here is from genome assembly GCA_020152595.1 of Chiridota heheva. Lineage (NCBI taxonomy): Eukaryota > Metazoa > Echinodermata > Holothuroidea > Apodida > Chiridotidae > Chiridota > Chiridota heheva. Next base: position 354,694 of record JAIGNY010001341.1, on the reverse strand, counting down.
TCAAAGACTTATTTGTCTTGTTCAGTGGCAGCGCCATGGGGAGGGGGAGGGGGGGGGGAGAAGCATTTTTTCCCACAAGATTGCTCCCCACTTGTCCCCAGAACATTTTGTAAACTGACATATTTTGTCCAATCTATAGGCTTTTGCCCCACCTCTCCCATGAGACAAAATTACCCCTTCCCCCATGACAAAAATCCTGGCACCACCATTGCCCACATTACTGCAATCTTCTTTAGAATGAATAATTAAAATCAGCTTGACCTAAAATATCCAGTGGCATATTCTACTAACACGTAGTACTTCTTTAAGTAAAGAATTGTAATTGCTCGTGGATGATTAAATGCACTTTGGAGGTAATCATCACAGTGCTTATTGATGCTCACAATGCTCTATGATGCTCACTATTATTCTATAATGCTCTACAGTGTTTACTGCCATTGAGCGTGAGGTGTGATCATCTCAAGTAAGAATCCACACAAATTTTAAGAACAAGAACTCTCCCTTTGGCTGAGAATGAATCCCTTTAAATTGTGCGTATGTTGTAAGGATATCACGTATCTTGTCTTTTCTCATCTTTCATAGTTTACCTCCATCTCCTCAAATCTTGAAATTGTGATAAATCCAATGTATTCTCCGTCATTGAATGCAAGTCATACCATCCAGCTTGTCCACTCAGCACCCACCACCAGAAAAATGTATAACCTTCTTGAGTATGTTGAAGGATTGTTTTCAGTTTTTGGGGCACTTATGCTAGTCACCCTGCTGGCATCACTTTTACGGCGAGTACATGTAAACGTGATCCTGAATTGGACCAGTCAGGTACTGCAGATCCTCCTGAAGTTCAACTTCTTAATTCAGCATTTTTTACCCTTTGTCCCGAAGCCCTACCCTTTTGTCTTTCTTTTGTCTTCACTTTGTCTTTTTTTCATTTCATGTGCTTTAAGACTGTTTCTCTTCAAATGTGACATGACAAGCAATATTTTAGATTATCAGAAAACAAAACAAATTAAAATTCTTTTGCCTTACATTGTAAAGAGAAAGGCAGGGAAAGCTTGTCTTTGGCATAAAAATCAGTGGGTCTTGGTCATTTCTGCTGGGGCAGTTTTGGTATAACTGCGAACAATCACAATACGCAAGAGCAGATTTCTGAACCTGGGTTTTAATAGTTTTGTCTGGAACACATTCTTGTGTGCTGCAGTTTAAACAGAACCAGGTTCTTGTTTTGTTCATTTCTTATACAACACCTGTCACGTTGCATTTGGTAGTTAATAGTCTTTATTTTTTGCTTTTCATCCTGTTTGTCATGCAAGTTTATCTCAAAAACTTTCCAGATTTTTCACTTGATGTCACAATCGGAGCACCAGGTATATCTGTATAAGCATTTATGAAAGAAGAGTGGAAATGCTCATTAAGTCACAAAAAAACTTGTGCACAAATATTTGTATGGATTGGTTTTAAGCAAATTTACCTCAGACGTGGATCTGACGCATTATGTTCGGTGATGGATTATGTAATCCAAATGATGGATTATATAATCAAAGGTTATCTGTATAGAAAAGAAAGAAGAATACACAAAAAACTTTTTTGTATGGATTGGTTTTAAGCAAATTTACCTCAGACGTGGATCTGACGCATTATGTTCGGTGATGGATTATGTAATCAAATTATGTACAGAATAAGAAGGACACCATTTTTGGTTCCGATGCGATCAGCATCAGGAAGCTATGGGGTCATGATGGCGCGTGTGTGTATGTATGTATGTGGTCATGATGGCGTGTGTATGTGATGCCCAGCTCGTAAACACGATATCTTAAGAACCATACATTGGATCCATGTCATATGTGGTACACAGATAGCCCATGGTCTGTAGATGCCCTATTGTTTTGGTTTTGATGTCATGCATATTAATGAGTAGGTGGGGCTTAATGGTAAAATCTTATAATGTTCATATTTAAATATCCACATGTCTGTTTTGTTTCATACTTGGTGTAATTATGTTGTTAGCTTGTGTCTACATGTTCCTTATACCAAAATATTGAATTTCATTTATATGTTTAGTGGGCGGGCTTAACATGATTTTGTTGAAAACAGCTTGTAAACACAGTATCTCAAGAAAGATACATGGGATTTAGTTTATATGTCGTACACAGATAGCCCATGGTCCACTGATGTGCCCTATTGTTTTTGGTGGCAATGTCATGCATATTAATGAGTAGGCGGGGCTTAATGTTAAAATACTCATATTTTAAGAACCGCATGACTGATTTATTTTAAATTTGGTACAAATATGTTGTTAGCTAGTGTGTACATCTTCATGGTACAAAAATGTTGAATTTAATTAATATGCATAGTGGGTGGGGCTTAACATGATTATGTTGAAGAGAGCTTTGTAAACACAGTATATCAAGAGCGATACGTGGGATTCAGGTCATATGTGGTACACAGATTATCCATTGACTGCAGATGTGCCCTGTTGTTTTTGGCAGGGATGTCATGCATATTAATGAGTAAACAAGACAAAGTTAAACTCTTAATATGCTCATCATTTAACAACCAAATATCTGTTGTGTTTTATATTTGACACAATTATGTTGATAGCAAGTATATACATGTTAATGGGAAAAAAATGGTTGAATTAAATTGATTGCAATTTTTATTTGTATGAGAACTGTGAGTTATTTGGTTGTCAATCTTATTTTGAGTCCATTGTGCAGTAACATTTATTATACAATAGTTCAAACTTCAAACTAAAAATCCATATTGCGCATCGGAACCTCAAGACTTTTCTGGTGAATCATAGGACACCTAAAATTAAAGACTTATGATCATAAACTCAGCCATTTTACGAGTTGTTTGAATAATATAGATGATTATCCTCTCTGTAATATCTATAGTCTGTAAACCAAAGGTAAGTTTGAATTTGACTTGAATCTTTTCTTGTTTTATATAATAGATTGAAAAAAAACCTGATTTGTTTTGTAAAAAAACCTAAGTCTCTTTAAGTTGTAGCTTGCCCTTCGATTGTCTAGTCTTGATTTGAAACTATAAAACCTGACAGTTAGTTAATGCCTTCAAGGCAGGCATTTCTACGTTCAGTTCAGTCCTGATGTAAAATTATAAAAACAATGAAGAAATTGTATTTGTAATTTTAATTCATTTGCAGTGTATGCAATTTTCAGGTGCAATTTAAATTTGTAGTTGAAGGAGTTTCTATATTCAAAAGTGTCAGAACTTTTTCCAGAATGTTTTAAGTCATTCAACATTTTTTTCATAATTTGCATTTTGATTGATGTACATTTCATTGTGTGATATATCTTAATACTTATTTTTGCTCAAGTTTACTTTTCTTTCAGTACATGATATATATACCTTTCTTCAACTTAATAATTTATCATACTGCATTAACTCACAGAAAGTTAAACAGTGTGGAATGCAGGTCTTGATTTGATGTCCAACGAGGTTTAATCCATCATTTTTATCCATTACATTGTTATATCACATTTCCACCCCTTTTCAACTAGGTTGTTCTTCAAGTAAATGAAGGGTTTTATATTTACATTCTCATTGCTTTGATGACAACTCTGAGCCTGTGCAGCATACTTATTTATGTAGCAATAAGGATAAGGGACTGTTTTCTGACATGTCATAGTGATAGGGTAAGTGACAATGCCAATGGTATGAGTCAAATGTTCCCTCTTGGTGTGTGTGTAAATCCAATTTCCATCGTGTATGATTTGGTTCTTTGCGGATGTTTTCTATGTCATTCTGCAAATGCTTAGGCACTTTAAATGGGCAGCTTTGGTAAGTGTATTGGTAATGCTTGTGCAAACTTTAGTGGACAAAACATAGCAAAATATTTAAAAAGATACGATAGATTAAAACTGAAACTTTAAAACCTCATTTGCTTTGGGTTCTTACAGCAGCTATGGTGGGGTCAGAGATACTAAAATTTTGTATCGAAAGCAATTCCATTATGTACTTGATTTGGTTGCATGGCTAGAGGTTGTTCAGATGATCAATTTGATCACTGAATTCCATTATCAATGCTAAAGTGAGCAACGGATACTCTTGTATTCAACTATAGTTTATGGTTTTTTAACAGCAAACCATTTTGCAAATATTTAATGCTTCAAGTATAAGAACAAAATGCATATTAAACCCACTATTTATTGCTTTCATATTCTTCCTAAGCTACAAAACATTTGCTTGGGAGAAATGTACTACTAATGACCTCTAACAATGGTTGACCTCTAACAATGGTTGACCTCTAACAATGGTTGACCTCTGACAGTGATTGACCTCTAACAGTGTTTTTCCATCACATGCTGTTTGGGCATCATTTTATATTGTATAGAGTTCATAGCAATTGCCAAATAATCCACAGCATCCTCATTAACTAGGGGCCTTTTTTGATGCAGAAATGCTGTTTTCTTTCTGTTTTGTATGTTTTTCTTCTCATTCTTCGTTTTCTGTCTTTAGCTCGTTTGAATGTCAGTGATATTGTCATTGTTACTATCAGTGATGTTGTCAACCATATAAATATAAATCTTCTCTCTTTGTGTTTTTAAATTTGTATATATGATACTTTCGACTGGCTTTGTGCTTGAAATGTGAAAGTGTCGCATAATATTCATGCATACAAGTAAAAGCACATGTAGAGAACTTTAAATCCAGGTTTAAATGCATTTATCCTTTGGTGCACTTTGTTCATACGAGTGTGCTGCATATGATTTCTTGTGAAATTGTTTAAAGATTGTCCTGTGAACAGATTGGATTTGGTTGTGGACTTCTTGATGTGTTTCCAGTGGTGTAAGGATAAAATGTTCCACAGATATTAAACTTCTTTTTAACAAATTTCTAAAAGGCACCTAGATCATTAGTATATTAAAACTTACTACTATAGGACTCAGAAGGTACATTGCATGCCCCCTCCCCCACCTTATAATATGAACTGCATGTCTTTGAATCTATTCTATTTCCTATCTCTAAAGCACATGTCAAATTGATTAATTTTGATTTGTGCTGTACTTTCAGCAGCTAATTTTTGTTTCAATAGTTTTAAAAACCTCTATCAGTCCATACTTAACTTATATTGTCTTACACTGTCTTATACTGTACTTAACTTTTGAGTATTTAAAAAATGCAGTAAATCTGACTGCAATACACAATATTGGATTGCTGTGTTATAAGTTGCATCATTGACTATGGCTCATTCTGATTGGTTGTGTTTGTGTTTAGGTAACTTTGTACCATCCTCCAACATTTAGAGTCTCTAAAGGCATTGCTATAACACTAATTATAGTACTGCCTTTGGCACTAGCAGTGCTGTATTTAGTCAAGAAAGTTTCAACTGGATATCTCCAAAGGCAGGGAAATGTGGTAAGTCGTAGCACTCAACCCATCTCATTCTCATTCCACTGAAGAGGGAAGATTCACAGTTTCTGTTGCTTTCGAATGTTTCATCAGTCAAGCTCAAAAGTTCCTTTAATCTAGTAGGTTTTTTCCATTGTACATGATATAAACAAAACGTTAAGAACACTAATGACCAATGGGGAAAAAAGCTTTTTTCGTTGAGTTTTTTATTTTTATGTAACAATTTCACAATTTGTAACAGGTGCAGCTAATACACTGGAGGCTGAGTGCTATCGTTGTTGTATTTATCACGTTAGTTGTAACATTGGTGGTGTGCTCATTTGTTATGCTGGTCGGCAGCAAGGTGTATTTTTTCTATATAAGAACGGAAAGAGATAGGGTAAGTGGGTGGAACAGGAATGAAATTACAAGTAACAGTCATTCATATTCTTTCACATCAAAAAAGCAAAATCAAAAGTTTTTTCATGCTCACATTATTTAGCTTCAACTTCTGTTCATCTTTTCTAATTGTACTGTAATTAAAACCAATAAGTGCAGTTCATACATAGCAAGTGTGCTTCTTAGAATGTAGTTTTGTAAGTGTAGAATCATGCTTTAAATTCATTACAAATATTTTCTGTAAGTAACAACCTTCCAAATAAAAGTTCTCAATTTAGAGACATTTGGAAATGTAGAGCCATAGTAAGGTGTAGTAATGTGTAAGGTAAGGTGTAGTAAGGTGTAAGGTAAGGTGTAGTAAGGTGTATTAAGGTGTAAGGTAAGGTGTAGTAAGGTATAAATCAAGAAAGACAAAAAATAACAACAGTTTGAATCAAAATTGGTCAAACATTGGTCTTTAATTATGCTCCATAATTTCTAGAAATAGTTATGGTAATTTTCTCAAAAAAAGTTTTAAATCTTTTTGAAAACAGTTGCTGTAAATCATGCTGAAATTGTAACAACTATTTGACCAATCAGGTGCAACATGTTTCTAAATGTGGATTTGTAACACTTTTAAAGACCTAAGTAGTGATAAGAGTCCAGATTCATAGGAATTTATATCTGCATTTTGTTTTTCTCTTAAACATGGTTATTTTATTCTACACTCATTGAATTGACAAATGAAAGCAGCTATAAAATTTGATCACTATGCACAACTGCACACATTACAAAAAATGCATCATATTTACTTTTTGATTGGCTGCAATTAATACTTGGTAAGATGATCAATTAATACTGCCAGGTACAAAAAACATAAACAGGCCACTTGCTAAAATATGAAAACTGAAAAAGATTGTTTCATGAATCTTTCATTCAGTGTGAACAACAATTTTACATAAATAGGACGGAAATAATCCTTCAGTGTACACCAATCATGATACGACCCAATCTATACAAACTTTGGACTCATTTTGTTCCTCATACCCAATCAGTAATGAAGATAATCTGTGTAGACAGCTCTTCAGTGGGAAAGACCTCTTTTTTGATAGACAGCTTCGGAAAAACTGCTCAAATATAACCCACATTCTGTATAGCCTGATAATCAATCGCTGATAGTTTCATTTGTTACAATTTTTGAGTAGTGTGAGTTTCTTTTGATTGGTTATAAAGCATCATGCGACTGCGCAGATGTCCACATGTTAATGAAAGAAAAGTTGAAAGGAGTAATGATATGAAAGATCATAACAGAAATTTGTTGCAGTGGGAATATGTTATTTTTGCTTTATTATTAATTGCTTATTGTCTCTTGCTTTTGTTTCCGTGTAATTGTTACAGCTTTGCTTTTGTGTTTTCTAATTGTTTCTTAAAGGCGGTTGTAGCATCATGCGGCAATCATCATTTATCATCACAACACGAAGATTGAAAAACTGATAACCAAACTTCTTTTCTTTACAGCCATTTAAACAGCCTGCCCTCACATCGTATACATTTTTGTATTGCCATACAACGTTATTTTACAAATATTTTTTATCCTACAGTGAACAACAGCCTCCTAAAACGGTCCGTTTAATCTATACTTAATAATGAAATTCACAGATTGATTTGGGATAAATCTCTCAGGAAAAGAAGAAGCGTCTACATTTTACCGGCTGGTTTATAATTAAGCCGGCTTAAATTGACTTCTTTTTTTTTTAAATTAAATTTCGTTGCGCGATGCTGTCTGAGAGACATCTTCAAAACTCCTCATTTTGTTTCGTTTCATTGGTTTCATATTTTGTTATAATTACATGAAAAATCCTAGCATAGCAGTAAATTGCCATATAGAGTTTAATGAAGTAAGTTAATGCATTTCTGAAGTTTATCAACTTTTATCATTTTTTATAATCTTGGATTGAAATTTGTTAGTACAAATTTTTTAAGTAGAATGTTTTGAGGCATAATTTTATAAACAAAATGTATAAAATAAAAATCTGAAAAAATTCAGTTATTTTAATAAGAGAATAAATATTACAAGAAATTCATGTTGCTAAAATTGTACTGCTATACTAGGATTTTACCAATGACATGAACCTAGGCACCCCCCCCTTTGCTTCATAAAGGTAGGGATGCTAAGTTAACATCTGTCCAATGACTACATTTCATGCAACAGGTTCAAGTCACGCAGCAAATTCGCATAGAGGACCTGCTTCAATTTCTTCTGGTGTTCTTCAGTGTTTTTCTGTCCTTCATGTTATTTTTTGCTTTGGCTTGGAAGGTCAAGCAACACATTCATGACATTCGGCGACGTCAGGTGCGTAGCTCAGGAGCAACTAAATGATCCCTGTTTTTATGTTCAAACTGGTGGTTGAAACAAACTGATAACCTTTTGCACTTTTCATCTGTGAATACCCTTTACCCCTTGTTGTTTATTTCTAATATTTTTTATTTTGAAGTGGAGTGCCACTGTTGTGTAACAGATGAGTTTTGTGCATGCTTGATGTGATTCTGCATGATTTGTTTTTTTGGTTCTTTCAGAGGTCAATAAAGTTTGATTGTAGAGAAAGTATAATATTTTCTCTTACTTCTGAGCCATTTCAACTAAACAATTTTCAACACTCCACTTTCCCTCATCATCTAATCAGCTCAGCAATGAGTCACAGTCGTAGTTCCTCTTGGAACATTCAAACAATGATACATATTTGTTAACAGCACATTTAAAGTAAAACATTTATTTAGAAGTTAAAGGATCAGGTTAGTGGCCATCATGGGTGTGATTTGCCTACCAAAAGTGTGTGTTGGGGGAAGGGGGAAAAAACACAAAATCATGCCAAGATACAATAAATCACCATACAAAAGATATCAATTTGGAAAAAAAGTGGGGGGTGGGGAAGGGGCAAATTCCCCCTTGCTCCCCCAAATCCTGCCTATGGTGGTCATGCATGTTCATCAGGACGATAAATGGGCAAAATGATGAAGAGAGTGTTCACTTGTTTTTTTTTAGAAATGATTGAAATAAGACTTGTTGTGCATCACTCTATCTGTGTATTAAAGTTTGTGTGTATCATAGATTTTGCATCATACAACCATTGGATGTAATAATAGGGCATCAAGACATGCCATAGCCTACTGTGATTAAAGATCTGAATAATTTTCGAAGAAAAAAAGAAAATGCTTTCATATTTAAAAAAAAAAGTTAAAACAATTTTTCAGTATATCACATTGCAAATTGTTCAGGCAGTAAAGATGTGAAGTCACTCTTCAATCAATCAATTTTATACAAACAATTATCACAAGTTTTAAGTCTGATATCTTCTAAACTGGAAAAGATATCACACTGTTCTGTGTGTGTTGTTAAAAGAATACTGTTGAGGCGGAGTGTTTATATGCATATTTAATGCACGGGGCAAAGGACTTTGACCCGAGCAGAATGGCCCGACATTAGGAGGGTTATTTGGAGTGCAAAGTCCTATGAACTGTGCATTAAATATGCATGTAAACACGATGCCAAAACATTAATCTTTTTATAAAATTTTCATGTTAGATTTTTTAAATGCCTAAAAAGCAACGAAAAAATGTACACATATATTTTATATATATATGGGTCATTACAGTGCAAGTAGTCCTTAGAAAAATGACAGACATATAATAATGGTGGTGCAAAAAAAAATTGTAGAAAGATTTTAGTTATATGATTATTATTGTTGTTGTTGTTGATTAAATCATACATAGTACGTATAATTTACTCATTGTATGCATTTTACGATTTGTAGTACAAAGGTTCAAGTGGAAATAACCTGCAGGGACTCCATAGTGCGGTTGTGTCAGTGCCAATAGGAGAATGTAAAACACTTCAAAAGTTAAATTCTTATTCACTGGGGGTTTTGCCATGCTGATGAAGATTGCAATATCTTCATTAAAGAATTTTTTTATTTAAGGCATACCTTGAATAAGAAATTATTCAATCTTGAATAAGAAATTATTCACAGAAAAGTAAATTAAAAGAATTAGAAAATATGATCTCAAAAAGTAAATGCTTGCCAAACTTATTTTGTAATAACATTTATTGTTATTTTTATATTATGTTTATTGCAGCTATGCCCTTTTAGAGCAAAGCAACTAACCACTTACTTAATTAACCTTTAACAGTTTGAACTAATCCTTACAGTGCATGCATAATACTTCTTATTTGTTTGCTTATACATTAGGATCTTGACCATTGTCTGCCAGTTTTGTTAAGTTGTCTTAATGGCGCCTTGGACTTCAACACATTTTTCTCTCACAGGAAGATCTGGCTCTGTCTAACACTGTTCTTTCACTACAGCATACTGAAACTGGGTTCTGTCAGTAATCAGTGTTGTGAACATGGTTATGCTTCTTGGGTGGTGGAAAATATATGTTGGTGTCCTCTTATTTTATGACCTAAAAATAAGTGAAATGAAACATACAAATATAGAATCTTTATTAAGGATGAAAATGATTAGGAAACTTTCATTGAAAATTTCACAATGACTATATAGCATTTAAAGAAGGCTGAAAACCATAGAAATAATTAATTCAAAATTTCAAATTGACAGTATGAAGTTTTTTGCTGATGATAATGCAAGCATAGTGGTTTCATATTTACCATTTATGTTTTCTTACTTATTGCCTTGAATTCGAAGAGGACATAAGATCACTTTCAACTTTTGCAGGAATACACATATTTTAATTTTTTTAAGTCCATTTTTGACGGGGGTACATCACTATTACATTTGATGTTTAGCTTGGTAGGTAGACATTTGAAATATCACATGGGTGACTCATCTGGCATAAATGATATGAGCTGGTGTTGTTTGGTGCATAATTTCCTTATTTGATATGCACCTTTGTTTGATACACACTTTCCTTATGCACCCTTTCCTTGGTTGTGCACCCTTTCCTTGGTTATGCACCCTTTCCTTGGTTATGCACCCTTTCCTTGGTTATGCACCCTTTCCTTGGTTGTGCACCATTTCCTTGGTTATGCACCCTTTCCTTGGTTATGCACCCTCTCCTTGGTTATGCACCCTCTCCTTGCACCAATACCTCTCACACTTTTGGTTTACCTTCCCACTCTTTCTCCCTCTCTTTCTCTCTAGGTCATTCTCTACCACCCTGCTCTGAATTGGCTAGTGGTCTTTTTGGTATTTATATTGTCGTTTGTGCTGATTATGTCAATATTTTTGATAACTTTGAGGGTAAAAGATCGATACGACAGGTACCATCAAACTCGGGTAGGTCATTTAACAAATTTGGGTTATTCTATTCACAAAAACAAAGAAAGAAAGAAAAATGTTGAATTTTTCATATTGAACATGTCATAAAAATTAGTGCTTTAATATTTTTGTAAGTTTTACATTGACATTGGTAGTTGTCCGTTGATCATCACTGTGGTAACATTATCGCAATTTGTGATCGTCTGTATTCCATTCAAAAGTATATACCACATGATCAAGATTTGAGTTAAAAAGACTTCATTGGGGCAGATTTGTTGTTTCGGTCTTTTTACTATCTTAAATGAGAGTATGCTTCTAGATTATTTGTGCCAGGGGTCTTTAAATTATAGCTTTCTCACTAATATTATACACCTTATTCAGCTTTACCCTCAAATTCCAGACCACCTAACCAATAAAACAAGCTACGAAGAAGAGTTGGGGTAGAGTAAAACAAGCTATGAAGAAGAGATTTAAAGCTAGAAGTGGAAACAATGATAAAGAAACAAAAAGTTCTTTTATAGGTCTTTAAAAGAAAACTTCATTTAAGATTACTTCAAGATTAAACTTGAGAGGTTGGATATGTCCATTTTGTGTGAAAGTGGGCATAAAGACAATTTCAGTAACTTGTTCCATTGTGAAGATATTAAGTTTTGAAAATATTATGAAGTTTTTTTTTTTTTTTTTTGAATGGAGGGTCGAGAAAGTTGACATTTAAGAGTGATGTGTAACACTCACTTTCTGTCCTATATTGTAAATGTGTACCTTATTTCATCTACCTATATATATATATATTAAAACAATTTTTTTTCTTAAAAGGCTTTTAGCTGGAAATCTCACTTCCCTTAATTACATTATACTAATTGTCTAAATGCGCTCACTGGTATTAAACCACAAAGCTTGTGTAATACAGTGACAAAATAAAAAGCAGTGATTCCACTTCTAAATTCATTTCTACACAAATGTATTTGAAATCTTTCTTGAATTGGTACTATTTTTGAATACTCTCTTCACCATTTTGAAATGTCATCAAGGATGAGCATGCTTGACTCCTTAACATTGATTGTATTATATCTATGAGGGAGGATTTTATTTGACTTGGGGGGTCACATTGAGCCTGTTCTTGTTAGGTTAGTGCCTTCACCTATTCCTCTGGATCATTTTGTGTTTGCTGCATTCGTTTGCATGTTTGATTGTCATTCTCTGTCTTTTATACCATCTCATCGTCCAGGTAAGTTATCCATACATCAACTGTCCCAGCACATATTTTTCAAACAAAAATAACAGTAATGATTATGACACTTAATTTCATAGTATTATTTAAGTATGACATAATTATTGAGGTTCAGAGGTGAAGGGTCCGGTCAAGATGCAATTAACAATCGATAAGATTTGGTGTAAATTTCCTTTAACGTGATAAGGCTTCAGGTGTAATAAGGGGTATGTAGATTTAATATTCTAAGAAGATCGTTTAATAAAGGTTGACATTTACACCTGCATGTCCGAGTAGCATCGTAATTAGACACAGTAAATTGTTTAGTGGAAAACACTTATTCATCAACATTGTATCAAATTTCTCTGCAAGAAATTCATAGAGAGACAAAAATTATCTTGTTTCTGCCTTAGCATATCACATCCATGACCTCATTTGCATGCATGTGATTTGTGAATTAAATATTTCTTTGCCTCCTGAATTGGTATGGAGAATATTTCTCACACACCTGATAATTCTATTAATTTTATTCAAATTTATAAAATTGCCAAGAAGTAGAGAACATCTTTTTTTCATTTGTTTGCTCAATTTTGTGTTGTAGCTTGTTTTCCTGTCTCTGTGATGAAATACAAACCACTGTGGCTTAAGAAATCACATCTGCGTTACTTGTCCAAAGAATTCTCCTTTGGTCATTCCTTCAAAAACAAATTGTCAGCAGGAACTTTAGATTCTTTTTAATTCTTTAGATTTGAAAACAAATGAGACCATGGCAAATGAGTTTTCATGAAAAGTGTTTAGTTTTTAAATGTGTTGGTGCACCATGATGCATGCGTATTCTTTTCTCTATGATGCACACTTTGTTCAAAATACTCTTTGTGCCACAGAACCTCTGTATAATAATTTAATAAAATACACCATGTAGATTTTCTAAGTCTTAAAAAGTTGCGAAGATTGCAACCTGAAAATCCTTAAAGAAAAGGTACCATCCTATCAATAAATTCAAGAAGTAAACGCCGCCTCGCTAGTAACGTCACTTGCGGTTTTTAACTTTCTATATTGATTGTGAGAACTCGGCGATGTTATCAATAACAAATGTTGACCCCTATGTTCGGTCCTGCGGATGTGTTATAGATAAGATCGCATATTTCTCGTGATCAATAGGGAAAGTTGAAAACCGGAAGTGAAGTTATCAGCACGGCAGCGTTCCTTCTGAATGTATTTAGGGGATGACACCTTTAAGTCACGGAACTCATTTTTTGTCAAGTATAATTCCATATGATCATGTGCTAAACATACATGTTGTAGTTGTACATTTATGTTAGATTTTCTTGAAGTATATTTTAAATCATTCTTCTGCAAACCAGTACTGGGTAAGTACCTGCTGTCCATCCACGTTGCATGTTTGTCCTTCCCCTCTGTCACAAATCTTCACATCCTCCTTTTTTTTCATGACATTTCTTAAAATATTTTTTACATTTTTTGAAAGTTGCATTTTGATGACCCTCTGCCAGGAAAAATAAAGTTAATTTGCATCAAAAATTTTCTTTCTGCGTTATAAGAAATGGGGAAACTAAAAATTGGACTAACATTGGTATTTCTGCGAGGTTTTGTTAACTTTTTGCAGAGCTTTTGCATTTAGTAATCTGAATACTAACCAGGGCCGTAGCTAGAAAAAATTACTAGGGGGGAAAAATAGGATAATTATGGGCATGGTTGATCTGGCGGGGCAAAATGCCTTCTGTTCCCATGTTGTACATATACCTTACGTGTGGAAATTCACAATCGGCGAAAAATCTGGGAAGGGGGGGAATTGCTTAGCCATCCCCCTCCTCCCCCACTAGCTATGGCTCTGATACTAACCTATAATGTAAAGGGTATTAAACACCTCATTGGGCAGCATTTTCTTTGCAAAGGGTCTTTTGACATTTTGAAAGATGTATTTTATGTCTTAATGTTGTTATTAATGTTTCACGATATGAATGAATTGCATAAATGAAATTGACATTTAACTTTATATATTAAAGCAAATTATATGGTGGACAAGAGGAAACCATATTGAGAGTTGAATGGAATATTTCTTAAAACTTGCTCAAATTTGTTTCAGCAGATGCATTTTTGGAAACTATATCACATCTACGGATGATAACAGATATCACATCAAGTTCAGTGTTACCAAATCCTTACGCTGCAACATTTTGGCAAATATTGAAACATTCCTGCCAAATCATGGATTCACTAAACACATGCGGAAGTCAGGGTGGCCGCTTGCCTTACCCCCTTGCCTCAACTTATGACTTGTGCCACTTGTTTTCTGTTAGGAATATCTTTATATGATTGAAAACGGAAAGCACATTTGAGAAAATTATGCAATTCCACTCATCTTTTGTCCATCATATGTTTTGTTATTAATGTATTCTGGATGACACCATAATAATGTGCATAAATCTTAGCAACCAGTTTGTTGGTGAAAACAAAGCAGTTTACCATTACCGCCAGTGTAAAATCTTAGAGGCCTAAATCTTTATGTGTGCTTGGGTATTTGTGAAGGAAATTGTTGCAAATTTGGTGGAAATATTATAGAAAAGATATTTTCAAAGTTTAAAAACAAATGTATCATGCATTCCAAGGCTAAAGCATCGTGTTTACTTGTGCACAAATCTTTGCATGTTTTCACCAACAAAATGTCCAGAATACTCGAATTGACATTGTAAAGAGCAAATCATATTCATTCCAATGGGTCATGCAGATCAAAATGTTTTTATTGTATTTGGTTGTAGATTCAACAACACTAGTGAGGTATGGTTAGTTTGTCAAGATTCTGTTCCTGCTGCTGAATTTATCATCCAGAAATTGAGGAAAATTAGAAGGCAGCCAAATTTATAGTTGTCAATTTGCAAATAAAATTTGTGTTTTTATATCTTACCATACAGAGCAAAATTAGTACTGTGTTGTAATAATTTTTGAAAGGTTTACCAACAGCTAAATGTAGTTTGTTGTAACCTGTTAGCCACTATCATATTACAACTAAAGGAATTTTGTTGGATTTTTTAAGCCATACAGAATTATATTCATTTATTAACACATAGGTATTCTTTCCTTTTTTGTGTGAAACATTTCAAACAATTACTAACTGGTGGGTGTCTGGAATCATGATTTATCGTGATTTATAAATTGTCTTTTTCAAACCAGTATTAAATTCATATTTCTAATTGTCACTTAGAAGTTTGTTCTATTCTTCGCAACCAAGTGTGAAAGGATTTGCTCTTTACTATAGATTGCACATTTTGATTTCATCATGAATATTCATTAAATATTTTGATAAAACCAATATTTTGTATTATGATGCATCAAAATTCTCGTCCTTCTAGGACTGTCCCAAATTTGTCCAGGTCTCAAACTTTCTCAATCTTTATAGGACTTTCAAAATTCTCAATTCTATTCAAGGCTGATAATTCTCAATATTTTTGGTCTCTCAATATTTATAGGGCTGTCCCCAAATTCTTCTATTCTCTAGGACTTTCAAAATCCGCAATCTTTTAAGAACTGCCACAAAACCCTTTCACGAATCGGTTTTACAAGTTTGAAATTCTTATAAATTTACCAACGAGAAACTTCAAAATTTGAATTTTTTTACAGAAATGCATTAATTTGTACTCATCTGTAAATTAAAAAATCAGTATGAATGCACTAAATTTCCAGTTTTCAAAAGTATTTTTGAAGCTGTGTTTAAAAGGAAACATATTTTTTGCCAAAGTGAAATTGTGTACATGACTGTTACAAGCTTAGTCCATCAAATGTTAGGAACATTGTATTAAATGGTCTCAGTGATTCTGCACATTATATTTGTAATGTATTTGGAACAAGAATAAATAAGACTAGTCAATTTTCCAAGATAATCACTTTTTTGTTTTGTTAAATTTCCTCAGCAACGGGAAGTCGAGTTAGCTGAAATGGCTAGTCGACCTTTTTCTACCATTAACTTGGAGATAAAAAAGACAGCACCACCAGATTTACTTGCCAATGTAAAGGTGAGTGTTGCATCTGAAAAGATCAGTTTAGTGATGAAGCATGTTCATCTTTTATGATAGAGGACAGTAAAAGGAATACAAATGGTTCAGAGGAAGAAAATGGTTCATAGGGGAAATGGTTCAGAGGAACAAAATGGTTCATAGGGGAAATGGTTTAGATGAACAATGGTTCAGAAGAACAAATCGTTTATAGGAAAAAAATGGTTCAGAGGAACAAAACCATTCAGAGAAACAAAATGGTTCAGAGGAACAAAATCGTTCAGAGAAACAAAATGGTTCAGAGGAACAAAGTGGTTCAGAGGAACAAAGTGGTTCAGAGCAGTAGTCAAAAATTACCCCATCAGATAACTTTAGCAGATTTGGTAGTAATTTTGGTTTCAGAGTTGATTCCAAATTCTTCAAAAGTTCTTTTGTATTTCTTTTAAATGCTTTTTGAATGTTTGTGACATGGCTTTAAAGAACAATCAGAGTATTGATTTATAATTCAAAGAAATTTGTAAACAATATTTAGTGTATAAATAAATAGATAGTTGTAAAGAAAGTAATTTTGCAATGAAACTGGTGTTAAGTAAAATTTTGACACCAGTAAAGATAAAGGAATCATCATGCAAGGTTGATATCTCCTATTTTGCAATATTATTTCTATTTTTATCTTCTGTGATATAAGATGGATCACTGAAGTTGTTACTATCGTATTGTATTCTAATCCTAAGATGATGACAAAATTGAAATCATAACCGAAGACCCTGAATAATCGTAAAATTTAAGTAAAGTATTTTATTTGAGGAGATGTCCTTGTGCTGGTAGAGCTAATATTTTCCCACTTCCAATATAAGTTGTCATATCTTTGGCTTTGAAAATGCATTTTGCAAGTATAAATGATATATAAAGATTTTAAAGAACAAACTCCTTGTGCTTGAATAATTCTTGAAAGGTACTCCTGTTTCCTATTCAGAGTAAAACTTTTCCGGCAATAGCAATAGCCAGTGAACCATTAAAAGACCACAAGGCAGCTTTAACAACAGTTGTTATGCAGATGCCCATGCCAGATGGTGAATGCGTCCCAGAGGGCCAGGCACGAATAGCTCTTGCCACAGCACTAGTATACCAAAAGCAGAAGAAACATCACGAACATAGAGAAAGAGCACCCTCATTACGAATGACCAACGCTACAACTGCGGTCGTTGCTGAGGATTGTCAAGAAAATTCAGAAAATGGTGGTTATGATAATCCAGCTATGGTATAGCACAAGGGATGTTAATTTTTCTATATTTTTTTACGAAGAGCCTGCACATGATAATTACATATGTTTATTTTTATGGTTAGCTACAACCCACTTGATTGGATTGTGAGTTATTAGGAGAGGGTTCCAAGAGGGACTATGAAGACTTCTGCAGAAAGTCAGAGCTGGTATTCCTTGGTTACCACATATTTATAACATGGTTGTTGCCTTGATTTGTGTAGTTTTGCTAAAAGTAGAAAATCATGACATAAAACTTCCAAAATAATCATGAATTGCAATTTTTGTAGCATCTTTAGAATTCATCCAGGATATCTTCACTATGTTTATCTATTTGACCTTCAATCAGTATTTTTTTGTAGCATCTTTAGAATTCATCCAGGATATCTTCACTATGTCCAAATCTTTGACCTTCAATCAGTATTCTTTTGTAGTATCTGTACCTAAGGTATAGTGTATAGTCAAAGTACGGTTTTATTCTCTTTGGTATTGTTGGTTAGGTATCGGTTTTGAGTTGTTCTCATTTCTGTCATGTGCAGGCTCTTCAGGTAAAATGTATCATTCCACAGCAAAGCTGACTAGCAGGTTTCTTTATCCTGAAAGTGAAAAATGCCTTGTCCAACTTTGCCAATTAAACATTTCTTTGGTTTGGACAATCAGAGACCAAATCATGAACAGTGAAAGGTAACTATTTATCTCCAAGTTTTGTGGAAGATATTAAGTGACGGAATTTGATCTCTTATTTAGTGGGAAAATACAATATATTTTCTCCGATTATGAAACAAGTTGTTATAATGAAAGACATCTGTCTTCTAATGCATATGTCTGAAGAGAAGGGAGGTACAGTAGTCACAGATAAAGGGTAGTTGGAGTTAAATGTCAGAATGTTATAAAAGCAATATTTAGGCTGAAAATTTCCCCAAATTTATGCAGATTTTCATTTGCAAAACAGAAATTCAGTATTTTTGATTTTTTGGTAATTTTAAAGAAATTATCAGTTTGAAAAGGTTTGATTGTACCAGCCATGTTGGGGAAGAGGATCACAAAATTGAAAAACAAATATCTGAGGTTTTTCTGCAAAATATCTGACTTTTTCCTCAAAATACTCAAATTCTTTCTCCCAAATTCCTAAGTTTTTTTTCAAGTTATCTGATTTTCCCTGTGGTACTGTACACCCTCTGTAATAAGGTACCAACCTACTACATGCAGTGCAGTTTGATTCAATCAATTTCACATGGGAGAGGGGACAGGGGTGGGGATTCAGACTTTTGAAGCAGAAGGTTTTTATATTTGTTTTGTACAAAAACACTGCTTCTCAAGAAAGAAACCTGCTGATCAGCTGTTAATGATGTCAAAAAAGTATATAAATATGTATGTATACAGAAAAATGCCTTTTTTAATTTGATTAAATAAAGAACTTAATAGGGTAATGGTATTTCTTTATATTTTTAGACAAGCTGTATATACCTCGTTACTTATATTTGGATGTGACAAATTCAAAAAATTGTATTCATTTTGTTTGATTTATACAGAGAAGTATTTATGTAATAGTGTATGCTTGTTTGGTCTTGATATAGTATGCAATGCATTCCAATCAACTTATTATTGCTATTTTTTTGGGGGGGGGGGAGGGGGTGGGGGGTTGTCTAAAATCATACATCTGACGATGGAGTATTTATTTTTATTTTTCAAATGATGTAATGAACTGTTGTCAGTGAAATATTTGATCAAGTTTGAATTTGGTTCCTTAGGTTAAGATGTAAAGACAAAAATAGATTTGAGGACTAGATTAGATGGATTGCAGATGTACTGGTTTGAAAAATATGTAGATTTTAATTTGGCAACCAGGGGTATCTTGTGTAATAATAAGAAAAGTAGGCAAGAATACTTGCATCTCTGAAAAATGGGGTATCTTGTGTCATAATAAGATAAGTAGGCAAGAATACTTACATCTCTGAAAAATTGGTGTAATTGTATGGTTTAGGTTTAAGTTTTCTTGATTTCAGGTAAACAACTTATTTTCTATAGTTTATGAAAACAATGTTTAAAAGCCGTGGTGCTTCAAAGAATAGTACGATTTTCTTTTGTAGTTTGTTCAAGAAGGGCATATGTAGGTATTATACTGTTTTTTTTTTTTTTGATGACCACAATCGATTTGATATACAGGCGCAATGATATGTGGGACTTACAATTTATTGTTGTGGAAGTTTGTGGAAATTTAACAAGATTGGAGTAACAATTGGCTGGACTTATTATTACAATACCAGGAATAGATTTTTATAATGTAAATTTATTAAAATGTTATTAAAAATCATTTATATATTAATATGGCTAATTGGATGTAAACTTAATTTTCACCTATTATTATTATTATTACAACAAAACATTTAAACTAGGAAACATGTTTATGTAAGTTATCTCTTTTTCACGTATCTTAAACGAGAAAAATAGATTTCATGTTCTGTAAGAATACAATATAAACATTTCTTCAGATTAGATGTCTTTATGCAAGGACTCCTGCACCACATTTCCTCTGCCCCACATGGACAATCCCTCCCTGCCCCATGGGTGATTCCTCCACACCGCACTTTACCACACAAGGGAAAGAAGTGCCCTCCATTTTACAGGGAAAATGAAAGACAATAAGAAGCCATGAAAGGCAAAAGTACCCTTTTTGATTTTCCCTTTTTTCAAAGTGCTTAAACTAAGATACTTTGTTTACACTGTGACTATAACATGCCAGTTGTAACACTTCATAACCCTAAATGCCACTCATAGTGATATATGTTGTCATAAAAATGCAATTGCTCTTCAGTATAGTCTATGCCCATGTACATATGCATACTGGATTGTTTTGCACCATATTTAACTGAATTATTGACAGTGCCCTCTTCTTGAGCTTCATTCCATTTGTCTTTTTGGCGTGCAGGGGTCCCTGTTGGTAAGTGTATATTAATTTTATTTTACAATTTCAAGTTTTAAGAAATTGAAAGGAGAGTTTGATACAAAATCAGGATTTTAATTTGTGTCATACGTAGATATCATTTTTTTGGTTTATTTCTGATGTAAATATCAAAATTCGCTCAACTAAGACTAGTGGTGTAACTAAAGAAGAATGATGGAAAAAGTATGCTATTACTTAATTCTAAAATTTAGTTGATTGATAGTTTAAGGCAGATAATACTAGCAAATTCCTAGAAAAAACAAACAGTACTACAATGTCTTTCAAAATCGTTTTAAGTTTTGATTTTTGTTCATTGTATCTGACCGTAATGACAGCAAATGTGTTAATTACCATTAGTGTACATGTAATTGTGAGTAGGATTAAATCACAAATTCCAACCATCTTTGTGTTAATTGTTAAAATCCCTGTTTTGCAAGCAGAAAATGAAATACCTTTGCTATGCTTTTATACAAGAAATATTGTATGTCTGTTTGAAATGTTAAACAACCAGCTGTGAGATAATTGTTCTAAAGGTAAAGAAAGGGGGAACATTACTGAGGTCAAAGGTACTGAGGTCAAGGGAGCATTACGTTTTCTTACAGAAATGTAATATTGCGACAGACGTCGACCAGATTTTATGTGTAATTATTTAGTGGTATGATCTGAAGGGTTGGCTTAAAAGTAAGTCTGACCTTTGTTACATGGATAGAAACCAGTGGAAGTGATTAATGGCATATAAGCAAACCTGGTTTGTGGTTGGTGGGTTATAAGCAAACCCGATTTGTGATTGGTGGGTTATAAGCAAGCCTGATTTCGGTTTGGTTAATTATAAGCAAACCTGATTTGTGATTGGTGGGTTATAAGCAAACCTGATATGTGATTGGTGGGTTATAAACCTGGTATGTATTTAATGGATTGCAATCCAGCTTGTGATTAGTGGATTAACATTCAGCTGAACATGTGATTTATCGACTATATTTAGCTGGAAATATTATATTTGCTATTCCTTTGTCCTTATGTTATTCTTCTGTAGAAAAAAAAAGTTTATTTAAAATGTTTTAAAATTTCTGATGAGAAGTTTTTATGTCACACCTTCTCTTGAAGCAACTGAATTCTTTTGTAGTTGTCAGAGGGTATGCACATAGTTTTGATTTTTATAACAAAAAAAATTAAAATTTTCTGGAAATCCAGAGAGAAAAGAGTGCAATCGAAATATTGATTAATAAATGTTGAAAACTATCAGATATTTTGTGTCTTTTTCTTCTTTTACTTAGCAGTTTGTATCAGTAGTGGTACTACAGGGGATACTTGTGTGTGTGTGATAGTGTATGTATGTGTGTGTGGGTGGGTTTAGACCCACCAACTGATGACATTCGTATGTTTACACACTTTCAAAGCGATGACACGCACACAAACGATGACGTCCTTTCTTGTTTTTACTTCTAAAAATGGCTGTTTTCAAAACTATTATGACTAAAACACTACTCTAGTTCAGTATTTTTGCATTTCGGTACATGTCACCTGTTAGATAGGATAACTTAAAAATAGGAGTGTAACCTAATTTCCTAATACCGCCATCCCATATGTGTGTTGTATATTGATCGGTCACCAGTTATATAGGATTACGCCCATGTCATCAGTTGTAGGGTCTACACATGTATGGGTGAGTGGTTACCAGTTATATAGGATTATGGATACGTCACCAGTAGTAGGGTCTACACACGTATGGGTGTGTGTGTATTTGCCCTATATTTTGAGCATGAGCTTTTCTTTAGAAGCCTTGCTCAGATGAAATGGTTAGGGGAGGGGATATGGAGTTACATAATTCATTCCTCAAAGGTTATTCCAGTAAAACTTGAATCTTTAAGGAATTAATTTTTCTGTTTTCGTTGGAAAGTGAGTCCAAATATTGCCTCAGATGTGTTGCCCACCAACCAGCCCCCAACCAACCTCACCAAGATGCCATTTATAACAGTTTTTTTGTTATCATCATGAGCGCACACCTTCCCATCCCCGCCCCCGTAGAGAAGTAGAATGTCAGATATAATTGTATTAGGAGTATATCACAGTTATGCCTGACCCTGCTAGATGTCAGAATTATGTCCTCCTAACCGCCATGACTGCCAACTTGGCATGATGACAAACATCATACTTGGGCAGAGATTGAAAATGTCGGATATACGGTATAAATCAGAGCCTCTCAATCATGCCCGAATTGTCTAGATATCAGAGTACAGATTGGGCAACTGGGACAGTATGAAAGATGCCCACTCATATGGGCCATTTAAAGTTTGGGCAGGAAAAACTAGAAATCTTCCAGGGCTTCTCCCCCTGGACCCTTAGTACCAGAGCTACGTTCATGAACCCAAAAAGTTTGGCAGAATTTTTCCAAATTTTAAAGGGAAATTTCCCCTCTACTTGTTTAGAAATGGTATAAACTGATAAACACTTATCTGAGTAGATTTTAATGTTAAAATGGAAAATTTTCATTTTTTCAATAATTATGTTGTGGAACTATGTCTGTTTGTGTAGATTTTGGGGTAAAAAAAAACAATTCCTTAGACCAATGCTTCACCCATGAACCCTTGAACACTTTTGTCTGAAGTTTCTCAATTTTCAGGAGAGTAGATTCAATATGAAAATGTAGAATTGTCTTGTTATCATCAATCAAATTTTCCAAATTTTCTCAGTTGTGCAGTTTGTGTTTATTTTCAGCCATTTTGGGGCATCAAAGACAAGAAATCTTTAGAACTTCCTTGGGCTTCGCCCTTATACCCCTCCCAAGCACCTTATGTCGGACTTCTTCCCCTGGATCGTATATCCTTTGCCCCCGGACCCAACGATTTTTCCTTTACATTTTGGAATTTTGTGTTTATTTTAAGCCATTTTGGTACATCAAACAGTCAAAAACAAGAAATCTTCAGTCCAAGGCTTCACCCATGAACCCCACAATTCCCCCCCCCCCTCATTTTCCTCAATTTTTAGGAGAAATTTCTCTTCTGCCGTTTAGAAATGGTAACCTAGATTTTAACATGAGAATTTAGAATGGCCTTTTTTTCATTTATTCAATTTTTCACCTTTGTGTTGATTTTCAGCCATTTCGAAAATACCTATCCCACAAGTTATTGAAGGGCGCATGTAATCACGACAAAACAAACAAAAAACCTTTGACAGTTTCTGCATAATACGATTTTAATGAACAAGTTAAACAGAGCGGTGGAATTCGATGAGCATATAAGGATGCGTCAGGGGTGTAAAAAGCTTTCGAAAAGTGGGGGCACGACCTCTTAGGGGGAACTTTTCAAGTCATATGTCCCCCCCCCCTCCCATTTCAATCTGTAGATAAAATAAGTGATCCCAAAACAACAAAGTAAAGTAAAAGGGGCATTTTATTTTTAGAAAGGGACACTTTTCCAATGGGGACACATTCATCCCGTACATGAGATTGACAAATGTCGCCAGTTTCATACTATTGGGTCAGTAATTGAGGGGCACTTTTCATTTTCAAAAGGGGCATTTGTAATTTTTCGGAAAAGTGGGGGACGTGCCTCCTACCTTTCCCAGCTCACACACACACCTAAGGGATGGGTAGTCCACATTAACACAAATACAAAGTGTATCACAATGATGAATAAACATCAATCTATCAAATGAAATTTTCGTTTTTCAAATAAATAAAAGCAACCTTCCTTCATTTTAGACTGATTTTTAATATCCAAAATCAGAAACGCTTTTGAAATATGTTTCAAAATCAATGAACATTTTCAAACTTTTCAAGATTTTTACATCCAATTTCTAGACCCTTTAAGATATGTTCGCGCTTCGTGCGATAACTTTAATGATATAACAGAACATTGATGTAATTTCTTGTATTTTTCAAGTATGGTCATTTTTCAACTTCCTGTGAAGTATAGGCCTATATCATTTTTAATTCTGTTCAAGTGCTAAAGCTTTTTGAGAAAATTGAAACATCCCCCCCCCCCCACCCCAATATAAGTAGGACAATGCAGTAATCTAAAAATAATAATCCCGATCATTTAAATATAATAATCTAAAATAATCCCGATACATTTAATTTGAATACATGTAAACCCAACCAATCTATATAACTGAATTTAATTTGTAATTCTACCTTTGAAGGCGGTTCCAGGATTTATGTGATGGGTTGGCTAACCTCCCAAACATTGATGTCTTGATATCATTCAGTGACGGCGGAACCAGGGGGACGAAAAAAGTGGGGCACTGTGTTGTTTAGCCCCCTTCCCAATATTTGCTTTTAATTTTTCTTAATCTTATAGAAAAGTAAGGGAAAAGTTCCGGATTATATTCAAAGAAATAACGATTTGTTGGATTTCATAAACCGCAAAAACATGTTGTTGCCCTGCCCAAGGTTATATACACAGCGGCAATATTCATCATGACTTAACACTCTCAAGTCAGAAGCAAGGTCCCATGAATAAAACCTGTTGCCAAATACAAGATGTACGGACACATCGATTGAAGAAAACACCACAAAACTCAAATTGAAATAGTATGGATATCCGAATTTGTGTAAAAAATCTCTTGCAAAAGAACGTGAAGAGGGTGAGCCTTTGGGAGAAGCAGTGGCGGGGCTATGGGTATCCATAGATCACTTTTCCCCCAGCGGCCCCTCCCCCCTAGAAATGTGTGTAAAGTGACATATTTTGTCCGATTTATAGGTTTTTGCCTCCCCCCATGAGAGGCATTTCCCCTCTTTTTTCCCCCATGACCAAAATCCTGGTGCCGCCACCCGGGAGAAGCGAATGTGAAACTCCTGACAAGTGAGAAAAGATGGTGCCAGTGTCTCATGCGGGGTGTCTCATCGGAGGCAAAAAGTCTAGTTCATGATCACGGTAAGAAGCATAATGCATGATTTATCATTTATGACATAATCAACAATGGCGCCATGGGGGAACATGCCCCCCTCCCACCATGTCCGAAATGTCGAAAATTGTATTTTGTCCAAAATGGCTATTTTAGACCTTTTTATTGTGGGGGTGGGGGGTAGTCTGTATCATTGCAAAATTATATGCTGCTATACTAGATCGTTCGTAATCATCCTACTTTAGTTTAAAAAGCCGTTTATTGCTTATATTCAGAGTCTTTTGGGGTATCTAAAACTTGGAAATGCGAGGTTTCCCTGGAGCTTCGGCCCCAGGACTCCCACCGGGGCTTTGTCCCGCTTAAGGCCTAATACCGAAAAGGTTTGTGCCCCCAATATCAAACCCTTGGCGGCGCCACTGATAATTATGGACGTAGATCCTGGGAAATGTGGTATTCATAACCCACTTCTTGGCGAACCTCTAACACGTAACGTGTTTCATACAATAAAATTGAAAGAAAAAAAGTTAGGGTCAAAATGGGACATAATCCAGCGCTTCCTAATTCAAAAGGATGAAAATGAACTTACGGATAGTGAGGTTTCTAAGACTGTACCCTTTCTTTCATATCAACGTTACTTTTTGTTTTAAAGGTTGGCTTTTAGTAGATCGTTGAGACATATATCAATTCGATCTTTTGTTATCACGCCCAAATTGCTTTATCTTGAAAAGCCACCCCCCCCCCCTCCCCTTCATTTGATCCTTAAGTCCTTTGAAATAATTCGGGGGCCCCTCAATATAGTCATTGTAAAGCCCCAGGGTCTTTTTCATACGGTGCCTTATCGGGACTCTTTAGGGCCTCTTATCATGTAATCATAAGGCCCTTTAATTGCCTTCTTGTTGCTAGTACTTTATCGAGGCCAGGGCCTTTCGGGTCGGGGCTGGCGTTGCAGCCAGGAGCGTAACTTGACTTCGAGCCCAGGAGGGGGTGTAAGTCAAATTTTCCTTTGCCCTACTCATTAAAAAACGAAATCCATGTGTGTCTATACAATCACACAATATAGAACAGTTGGGAACAGATCACCTCCCCCCCTCCCCCTCCCCTCCCTCACCGCCAATCCTGTCGCCAGAAATTTTACTGCGTAACACCGTGTGCCCATTTACGGGCCGTGGCGAGGTCTATAGGGGTGAAGCCTTGGTTGGGTCCAGAGGACGAAGCCCGGGAGCTCCGAAGTAATGCATCAGCAGAGAAGAAGTTTCTCTGCAAACTAGTTTGAGAGATTTTCTTGGTTAATCTATTGTAAAAGAGACGTTTTGCTTTACCTGCTAAAAAGCTGATGTACTTGTCCAGAAGACAGGGGTGTAGGAAGCTTTCGAAAAGTAGGGGCACAACCTTTTAGGGGAAACTTCCCAAAGTCATATGCATATGCCCGCCCCCTGTCTGTAGATAATAAACTAAAGTAAAAGGGGCACTTCATTTTTAGGAAGGAGCAATTTTCAAATGGGAACCCATTTCCCCGTAAATGGGACTGATAAAAGTTGCCAGTTTCCTACAATTGGATCAGTAATTAAGGGGCATTTAATTTTGAAAGGGGCACTTTTGTAATATTTTTATTTTTTCAAGTGTGCTCAAATTCCACCAGTTCTTGCACCTTTGACAGTAATTGAGGGGCACTTTTCAATTTCAGACAGTCAGATGGGGCACTTTTGTCATTTTTCGTAAAAGCTGGGGCCACGTTTCCCCAGTGCCCCAGGGTTCCAAAACCTATGCCAGTAGGGGTTTAATCCTCCATTGGTTAACGTGTATTTCCAGGGTCCATTGAGATCAAGTGTATTTTCTTGGGCACTCTGGGTGGTTAAATCTTCATTGGGCACGCTGGGTGCTTGTGGTTTAATTCTCATTGGGCTCACTGGGTGATTGGGGTTTAATCATCATTGGGCGCATTGGATGTTTGGGGCCCTCATTAGGTGTACTAGGTGCTTCCATTGAGTTAACGTGTATTTCTATGGTCCATTGAGATAACGTGTATTTTCTTAGACACTCTGGGTGTTTGGGGTTTAATCATAATTGGGCACTCTGAGTGCTTGGGGTTTAATCATCATTGAGCGCACTGAGTGCTTAAATTTAATCCTCATTGGGCGCGCAGGGTGCTCTTGGGGTTTAATTTTCATTGAGCGCGCTAGGCTCTAGATGAAGTAAACAAGTTCAGATACCTTGGTGCAACAGTAAGCTTACAAGGTGGTGGCGAGGAAGATATCAAAAACACAATCTCTAAAACAAGAGTAGCATTTATGAAGCTAAATAAGATATGGAACTCATATTCATATGCTACAGGAGAATTTTGAAGATCAAATGGCCATTTGTATATATGTTATATCTAACGATGAAATACTGAGAACCACTAAACATGACAAAATCAGCACTGAAGTAAAAAGAAGAAGGTGGAGGTGGATTGGTCATGTGATGCGCATGATCACTATTAAGCACTGTGTGACAGCTATGACGTGGAAACCAGAGAGGAGAAGGAAGGTTGGTCGTCCTAGAACGACCCGGAGAAGGACAGTCGAGAAAGAGAGGAGAGTGATGGGATGGAGCTCGTGGACAGAAGCCAGACAAGTTGCAAATAACAGTCCAGTGGAGAGACTGCACTGCAGCCTTATGGGCCGGGAGGCCTAAAGAGACTAGGTGAGGTGAAGTGCACTAGGTTCTTTATTTGAGGAAATGTGTATTTCTATGGTCCATTGAGATAACATGTATTTTCTTGGGTACTTTGGGTGCTCAGGGCTTAATCATCATTGGGCAGTGGGCACTCTGAATGTTTGGGGTTTAATCATCATTGGGCGCACTGGGTGCTTGGGATTTAATCATCATGTTCGCACTGGGTGCTTGTGGTTTAATCCTCACGTTCTCACTGGGTGCTTGGGGTTTAATCCTCATGTCTTCATAATTATCAATGAAAGTATGTGTATCTATGTGTTATCTATTAGATTAAAGTGGGTGTGATTTTTTCGCATACACAAATTATCATAGGCCTACATGTGAAGGGCACTTGTTCACACGTAATGGTGAGGAGTTGTGTGCATATTAATTAGGGTTTTTGCATAACAATAGACTTTCGTGCAAAATGATTAACCTGAGATTACAGCTTAAACAGGCAGTCTCGTCTCAAAACAAGTCGCAATGACGTCAGTAAGCACAGCGGAAGTTTTTACACACGTCATCAAAAATTGACTCGGGCCTATCCTATTACAATCGTTCAGAGGAGCGTATATTAGGTAAGGTAGGCCTGCATGCGTATGTTTTATCGAGGACATTTATTTAATAAACACACTTTATATGACACACTTTCCAATCGGGGAAAACCTACCATTCGGGGACATCCCTAGTTGGTTTTCTTTGAGATTTGGGCTATCCATGGGTGAAACAATATGCCACCTGAAATATTACGCATTTTATTGCTGTTCCCTTTTAGTAGGTTCTACGCAGGCTGTGTTTCAAAATATGTGTCTTTAGGTGTATTATCAGAGTATGAAATTCTAGCACATATGTCCCCGGTTATGTGATTCAGACTGCATACTGTCCCCAGTTGGGCAAATAAGCTCTAACAACATTACCTGTTTCCCCGATTGGTATCTTTTGTGTGGTATACAAAATTGTGAAAATCTCTTAAAATGTGAAGAAATTTTCCCGACATTTCCCGAAAATGAGAGGATCGCGAGGCCTTGGGATACAAACTTAGGGCCCATCATATCTCTAAAGGGCAAAAATATATATGTATAAATGTTTAGTTCAAGTGACCGTTTTTTTTTTAGCTGATTTCTCTGCTTTTGTGGTTATGTTTTTTGTATTTTTTTATTTTTATGGATGTTTTACTTTTTGGTCGCCAAAAGAAATAACCAGGTACTGTATACACTTGGGTGCCCACTGAATCCAGGCTCCAGAGCATCCCAAATTTAAATATTTTTTTTTTATTTCGTTCCTTAAATTTCAGTCTTTGAAAATATGCGATTGTCTTCTTCTAGATGTTGGTTGGTGGTAGACGTGGATAAAAAAAAAAAAAAAAAAAACTTAACAGAATCACCCATTTAAATAATTGTGGTGCATAATAAAATTTAAAACACGTTTCTAATAAGAAAATAGTCAGTATGCCCGTTCATACATCAAATTGATGGACAAGTGTCATATTTCAACAACATCAACCATAAAAATAGCAACAACAAAACAACAAAAAAATTGATGAAAATTTCCCAAATAGGAAGACAAATTTCCCGAAAACGAAAAATATTTCACGAAAATTGAAGCACCAGAATTGATGCAAAATTCCCGAGCATGAATAAAAATTATCGAAAATGAAGGACATCTCACGTATAAGTTGATACAATTTTCACAAAAATTGAAAGCAATGATGAAAAATTGTTGGAATG